>JAPYZI010000488.1:0-60084 GCA_030523105.1 Ophioninae sp. A BG-2022a
ACGTTTGTAGTAGTCGTCTAGTGTTCACAACCGGAGTAATTCACTCGAAATCACTCCAAAGCGAGTTTGACTCAAGTCGATCGCTTCTCATCAACTTCCGTTCTACTACAATTGGAAATTCTTTCAATTTAAACCTCAAGTCAGGCAGAAGGTTCAATAACAAGTAACTATTAAAAAAAATTTAAAAAAAAAATTTAAAAAAAATCATAATACTAATAAAAAAAATTTTACAACTACAAACGAAAATTCGTTCACTACAAACAACTACTAACGATTTCCTATACACATCAACTGTTAGAATTCATTTTTTCCAAATCCGGGGGATGGCTATTTTTGCGTGACCCCTATTTTTTTTTCGGTCAAACTACAAACAAAATTTTTTTCGCTACAATCAACTACGTACCCAACTCTTTAGTAGTGCGTTGAAAAAAAATTCGATTTTCTTAATCAGGGTGCCAGCTTCACATAGGTGCTATTCGTGACAACTCCGATTCGGTTGAAAAAGTGAAAGATGCTATTTGGGCTACGCTCTACCGTAAGATTTCAACCGACAAGAAACCGCAGCATCACGAGTGTCCGCGAGGTGATGACTCGTGGTGCAAGCACCAACAAGCAAAGGCTGAGAACACGTTGGAGTTTTTCGAACACGATTATACCGCGTTGCCACAGCAAGTGTTCGATGCAATAAAACCGATTTACGAAAGCCTCACGAATGATGATTTGTTGCAAAGGTGCATCGGAGGATTCACACAAAACAGCAACGAAAGTTTTAACCAAATCATTTGGAAGGTCATGCCGAAAACCTTACCTGCCAGCTATACTACCGTCAGCAGAGCCGCTTACATCGCTACCTGCACTTTTAACGAGGGTACATACGGTACTCGCGCGTTTGCCAAAGCCGAGGATAATATTCGAGTGAAGGAAGCGAATCGGCGATCCCTGGAAAACACTCGAGAGGCAAGAGTAGCTCGACGACAGGGAAAACTGGCTTCAAGTACTAGTCACAAAGCGCAGGAAGGCGAAATATATGGCCCAGGAATAGACGATTCTATGTAAGTTGCAAACAAAAATTTGATCCGCGTGCAAAACGTACTCAAAACTTTAAACGCGTTTTTTTCGAAATCATGTTTTCGAAGTCGGTGATCATTGTAACTCGAGAACGGCTTTACCGATCGGGTTGAAATTTATATCACTTCTATGCATAGTTGTCCTTCGGATGAACGAAGGCTTTTTTTTTGGATAATTATTTTTTTTGTGATAGTAAAAAATGTAAGTGAAATTTCGGTTAAAATAACACTTTTGAATTATAACGTCCGCCATTTTGTGAAAAATGAAAATTTTTCAAAACCCTTCGTTCATCCGGAGCATTGCATCATTATCTAGAAATTCCCCCCCCCCCCCTCCCCCCTGTTTTTTTTGTTTCAGATAATCCGTTGCGGCGTGCGATGGATCACGGCAAAACGTGTTTTTTATGCCGCGTCCTCGGCCATTGATGTTCATCACTTTAGTTTAAGATATATTTCTTTCAAAAAATTATAAAATATACAATAAATATGTATCTTTTGAACGGAAGAACTTTTTTTGTAAATTATTTTATCGTTTGACAAAAAAAAATCGGAAAAGGGCTATTTTTTGACGTTCCAACTAGGTCTGTCCCCTTAAAGCCTGCGAAACGAAAAAGTGATATTCAGTAGTCGCGTATCTATATGCGCACACGCGCACGCACGTGCCACTTTTGCGCGTGCATCGATTAATTCGACGTAAATTAACAACGCTGCGCGTATTCGTATTTGTAAAGACGCCCAATGAAAATTAATCCATACGCTCATTGGTCACCCGATTTCTACTCTCGATGCGCCAACGTTGTTACGAGAAGCCTGTGATACCGCAGTTTCCGCTATCGGGATCCGACTTTGTTTCTTCTTCGCGTCCAAACATTTCTTTAAGTCCTCGTACGCGAGCTCTTGAGGCAAAACCGATTTTATTTTTGAAGACCGAAGCCGAATTTCGCGTAGCCCGTGTTCGAACATAAAATCGAGACAATTCGGACAAACGAAAGTAATTGTAAAAAAGTAAACGAACCACCAGCGCCCCGACTAGCCGCAGCCGTGACAGCGGTTGCCGGGTAGGGCGGGGGACAACCAAAAACGCACGAAACAAAGACGGGGGAGATCTTAATTTATTTTCACCAAAAAAAAAAAAAAAAAAAAAGCCAGACAATCAGAAGAAAAATCGTAGAACATAGGCGAAACGCTGCAACATCGGCTCAAAATTTCGCCTTCTCCCTCGCTCTCTCAACGGGTTTTTGTACAAATTTCGATATTCGAAGGGACGAGACGACTCGTCCCCCGTTCTTCTCGTTAAAAGGACCCGATCCCGGGGGAGCTCCGGAAGGCGGCACCGTCGAATCCGGCGAAGGCGGATTCGACGGTGCCGCCGCGAGGGCATTCGCGAACCGACGTTAATCACGGACCGTCCTCCCCGTTCGACCCTCCGTGACGAAGCGATCGCTTTTCCACAGCCCCCCCCCCCCCCCCCACCGCGCGAGGACGATCGCCGCCAGGGTTACCCCCGCGCTCTCCAAGAATCGGTCCTCCGCGTGTTTCCGAAATTGCCCGCCTGCTTCGCGAACGTCCTTGCCTGTCTTAATTTCAAATTGTTCGAGAACGTACTCGTGATTCGTCGTCGTAATTTAGCACGCGGCTCGTCTCTCGTGCATCGAGAGAGAAAAAAGTCGAAAAATTCTGGTGCACCTCTGACTCGTAACGGTCCGTGTTCCGATGGGTCTTTCGGGAGGACGGAGAGCAAAGACCAAAGTCCCCTGAAGGATCCGCCGGGCGATACTCGAGAGCAATGGATCGATCGCCCGCAAAAACCACCGATAAAATCGATTCTCGTTGGGACACGATTGGCAAACATCGGTGGTAACGGACGAATAATGGAAACATTTAAAAGAGGTCCCTTTCGACTTGTCCACGAACAGGCCTAGCCCGGGGAGCGCGGGTGACAACGGGGTCCAGGGTGTGCGAGGCAAAGGCCTGCCTCACGTGATCTATTGTCGTCTGTGGCGCTGGCCGGATCTTCAATCTCACCACGAGCTGAGAGCCATCGAACACTGCGAGTACGCCTTTACCCAGAAACGCGACGAGGTCTGCGTCAATCCGTATCACTATCAGCGAATACAAACGCCAGGTAAATATCAAAGCGAACGTTTGGAACGCACGATCAATCTTGTTAATTGGAAACGGTACGAAAAATTAGAGACCGACTCGCGTTCTGTCCGTCCGGCGTTGGGTACCGATCTTCCGTTCGGAACGAATATTTTTCTTTCTCTTTCCAAGTTTTACCAGCGATTCTGGTACCGAGGCACAATTTATCGGGCGACGAGTCCGTACTGTACAATACTTCCCTCGAAGAGTTAAGCGTAAGCGTGCCCGAGAATACGAGCTTCCACGCAACGTTGAATCATCAGCGCAACAATCAACAGGGGATAGCGCAATCTCCGCAGCAGCAGCAACCAAATAATCCGTACCAAGGAATGCAGGTTCGATCAGCCATTGTTCCTTCCGTCCTCCGTGCTCGAACGTTCGATCGACGACGAGACTCTTTTGTTTATTTCTTTTTTTTTTTTAGTCCGAACGCATTCTCTCTTGTAACCGACTAATTTCGGTAAAGTCTAACTTTCATAATTCGGTAAACGTAGTTTCACCGGTTCATCGTGCGTGGGTCGAAACGAGTTTACCGAACCACCGATCATCAGTCGCAAAGAAGAAGCGGAAACTAGCTTTACGATTACCGCGATACGAATCGGAGACCCGTACGAAAGATACGTATCGTACGAAAGAGGGGTACGGCGCGAACAATCGGGGACAGATAAAAAGGGCAACGGCCACCTACCGTGAGGAACGATCCGATTATCGACCAGATATCGCTAACCGGTTTAACCGTCAAAAGTAGTCACCGATACCAAACGCGCTTCACCGTTATCGACGAAGCTAGTCTTTCGGTGGAAAAATGGACTCGGAGGACCGATCATCGCGGGGTTCGCTCAGTTTTACTCGCGAACCGTAAAGGCGCGGCGCCTCGCGCCTCGTCCCGGATCGAAAAGATCAGGCGGAAAGATCGAGGAGAGACGCCGTTTCCTCGCGAACGCGTTTCGTCTCCGATATTTCGCGGCGAAAGAGAACCGGTTCGACGACCGGAGAGCGAACTCGAGGGACGAGGGAGCCAAATCGGTACAAATTTTCCGCGGTTTTTCTCCAGCCGCGGTCAACGCTACACGGGGATGGACGTCGCGGCCGCGCCCCCGCTCGCGAGGAGGGGCGGCGGAGGGTGGAGTCGCGGAAACGGGGTTCGTCGGGCCTGGAAGAACTATTCTTCGACTCGAATCAGTTTTGGTTGGAACGAAAGAACGCGGACGTTCGACGCGGTACCCCGATCTTCGCCGCGAGTAACCGTTCCCCCCGGGAAATCAGCTCCGCAATTTAGTAACGAACGAGTTCGATCGTTCGTTAAAACCGTCGTTGACTCGGAAACGTTAATTTTAACGGGACAAATCGGTGAGGGGGGGTACTCGCGTATAATCGCTCCGAAGTCAAACGGCAGACCGGAATCGTTCCCGAGCGCCACGCGCGAATCCGCGCCACCAACGAACGATAGGTTTTTCGAGGCGGCGGCTCCGTTGGGCCGCCGCCGTTGGGCCGCCGCCGTTGGGCCGCCGCCGCTCGGTTCGATCCCGCCCGGAAAGGGTTTCGAGGGACTCGCGTCGCGTCGGAACGAGACTCGAGAAAAGCGAAAAAAAGTTTAAACCGGGCTTTCGATCGAGACGGCCGAACGAAAAGAGCGGACGTTCCGAGGTTTTCGATAAATGTTGTGACGCGTGGAGCGTAACGTTCGTCTGTATCGTTGCGCAGAGTATGCAGGCAACGACGAGTCCGGCGAGCGTCGGAAGTCTCGGTAGCGTCCAAGGCTCGCCGCATCCCGTACCAGGATCCATGGATCCACCCGCCGACACACCACCACCGGGCTACATAAGCGAAGACGGTGATAACGCGGATCACAACGACAACGTGTCGCTCTCGCGTCTGTCGCCCAGTCCCGTGGACGCTCAACCGGTTATGTACTGCGAGCCAGCCTTCTGGTCAGTTCCGCCACCTTCCGTCGAATATTCGTCCGGAACCCCTCGGGGCACGGAGCGAACGAGCGAGCGATCGATCGACTCGAGGTAGCGGTCCTCCGTTCGACGCGGACCGCGCTCGTCCGGCGAGACCCGTCTCGATCATCGTTCACCGAGATGTCTCGAACGTATCGGCTCACGTTCAATCGTATCGAACGAACTCGTCAACGGTCGCGAACGGGACGATCGCTCGCGAGGGTTCGTTGCGTCGAGTCGGTCGGTCAATGATCGTTGCGCACCGATTCAACCGTAGTCGTTCGCGGTTTCGTCGGATGGACGCGCCCGGCAAGGCTGCATCTTTTTTTCTAACGCGTATTCGGGCCTTGCTCGGCTGGATTCTTCGACGATCGTATCGTTTTGTCGGTTCGTTGCGTTTTTCCGCGTTCGATAAATCCAAATGATTCGGTCGTTGCGCCGGTCTTACGGATTTTCCGTGGTACGCGTCGTTTCCGAGCGACCGGAAGTTGGCTTCGCCGAGTTCTTTCACCCACCGAAGCACGATTGCCTCGAAAAATGCCCATTCTCGAGTATCGATCGTTCGGAAGTTGGGTGGACGAGTGGCGTCCAAGTTTCACGGAACGACCGAGTACGCTAAAATTTGAAACGTTTAAAAAAAAAAAAAAACACCACGCTTGTCTCGCGGATCGAGGGGGTCCGATGGGGAACCGCCACGAATCGATCGCCGATGGAATACGGAAACCGTTGCTGCGTTTATAAAACGCGGTCGAACATTCGACGACGAAGACGGATTGTTCGAAGCTGCTTCGTTTTTCCAGGTGTTCGATAAGCTATTACGAGCTCAACACGAGAGTCGGGGAAACCTTTCACGCCTCCCAACCTAGCATAACGGTCGACGGTTTCACGGATCCGAGCAACTCTGAGCGTTTCTGCCTCGGTCTTCTCTCGAACGTCAATCGGAACAGCGTCGTCGAACAGACGAGACGGCACATCGGCAAAGGCGTTAGATTGTACTACATCGGTGGTGAGGTATTCGCGGAATGTCTCTCCGATTCTAGCATATTCGTCCAGAGTCCGAATTGCAACCAACGCTACGGATGGCATCCCGCGACCGTTTGCAAGATACCCCCGGGTAACTATCCGATTTACTATCTCTCTCTCTCTCTCTCTCTCAATTTTCAGCCACCGGGACCATTCGCGAATTTCGATGAATCAATTTTCTTTTTTATTCCATTGACCGTCCGGTCAACGACCGGGTACCCGGGTATCCGTGCCGGCTTTGCGGATAGAATTTGTTAACTTTTTCTTAAAAAAACTGTACAACCGTCCGGATCCCCGAAATTCGAGTAGTTTAAAACCCAATTTTTGTCAAATTTTGTTATAATCAATTATTCAATAATAGTTACCGAGCGTAAAACTCGATACCTCCTTCGTTCGATAACCAGGCACCCCCGGGGGTACCCGCTCGAGTAATCGCGCACGAATGTCGGGCGTGACGACTCGAGTGCGCACCCATTAAAGCGTCGAGGTAATTTGACTTTGAAACAAATGATAAAGGTCGGAGCGGCCAACCACCGGGGTATCCTCTCGAAACATCTTGTTTTTCTCCACCGTTTCCCGGTAGGAGTTCCCTCCGAGTAGGAGAGCGCGGAGTCTCGTTCTTGAAACGTCGAGCGGGGTGTAACGACGAGTCCGTTTGTTCGCAGGGTGCAACCTAAAGATCTTCAATAATCAAGAATTCGCCGCTTTGCTCTCGCAATCGGTGTCGCAGGGCTTCGAAGCGGTGTATCAATTGACGAGAATGTGCACGATAAGAATGAGTTTCGTGAAGGGCTGGGGCGCCGAGTACCGACGACAGACCGTAACCTCGACGCCGTGCTGGATCGAGTTGCATTTAAACGGGCCGTTGCAATGGCTCGATCGAGTTTTAACGCAAATGGGCTCGCCCCGTTTACCCTGTTCCTCGATGTCTTAAATCGACTTTAACGATATTCGATCGACCGGCGAGAGGGAGATCGACGGACAGAGACGACGGACAAAGACGACGACGACGACGACGACGACGGCGACGACGGCGACGACGGCGACGACGACGACAATGACTACGACGACGACGACGAGAAGGGTACGTCTCCGATAGGACGAATCATTGATGGAGAACCATCGGCCGAGTTTATCGAACAGGATCGTCGAAGGGACGGTCGGAGCGGGTTCGGGAGTCAACGACGAGGAACGACCTTTCGTTCCGTTGGGGACGATCGCCCGTATTCGCATCGAACGTCGCGAGGACGAGAGGCCAAAAACAAAATCGAAAGAACGATCGGTTCGCCTCTCTCTTCGATTCGTACGAGAAGCCCCGTTCCTCCGATTATTGGCTGGCTGGTGCGCGCGTGTCCATCAATGTCCGTGAAACGCGGGTGTACGCGGGTGTACGCGGGTGTACGCGGGTGTACGCGGGTGTACGCGGGAGTACGCGGGAGACTCGGTGAACGACGGGTCACCGCGGGATCGATAGTCGCGATTCTTGAGAATCCCCGCGATAATTGTTATCGAATGTGTATCGACGACCTCGATACGAGCGAGTGAATAAAAATGCGCGTTCCATCGTTTGGGAAACGAACGAGCGTTGAAATTTCGAAATAAAAAAGATGGAAATATCGTTCGGATCCGCGGGGGGGGGTGTCGCGGCGCAGCGACAAAAAATTAATAACGAATAACGAGGATGGTCCGGACAGGAGTAACGGGAAGGAGGAGGGAGGTACCGGGACGACGGGGCGAAACGCACGTCCGAGAGGAGACGCGAACGAGACAAAGAAATTAAATTGCCGTGGAACACGCTCCTCGTTCCCTCGGAAAATAATACGATATCGACGGCTTCTTTGGGTTTGTTCGACGAACGCGGCGCTCGGTCCGATGAACGAAAAAAAGGAAAGCCTGGGCGAAGAAACGCCGAAAGGTTCCGACGGCTTTAACCCCCCGAATCGGAAGCCGGTGGAACGTCCCGCGACGGGAGCGCGCGCGATCGCGAGGGCGCGCGCGTCGCCCGTGTACCACGACGGAAGAGAAAAAGGGTTCGACGCGCTTCGCGCTCGATAAGAAATAAATCTTGCCGAGAACAGGATTCGCGTCGTACCACGCCCGGACCGCTCAACGAACAACGATTGTTCTCTCGCGCGTAACATCGGTACATACGCGTATACGCGCACTCGTTGTCCGGGGCGTCGAGACGGTGGCGAACCAACCGCGTTGAAAAGACGCTCCTACGGGAAGAAAACGATATCGCGGAGCGTACGAAAGAGCCTCGAGCTTGTTCATTTTTGCGAACGTTGACGAGTCGATCGGCCGTACGGTCGCTTCCGAAAATTACGAGATTCATTTTCGAACGGTCCTTTTAACGTTGCGAACTCCGACCGCTTCTTTTTTTTCCAAGACGATCGATCCACCGAGTTCCTGCGAATTCCCGTGCGTCGCGTTCGAGGAAAGAAACAAAGACGATCCGTCTCGAGCGAACAACCGAGCCGCGACTTTGCCGTCTCAAAAATTCTAGATTAACGAAAACGCGGCGAAGGAGGAGAGCTCGCGGAGAGCTCGAAACGTCGCGCTCGTTCGTTGTCGTCGGGGCACACCCGTCGACGCGATCTTTCGTATTTGTTTTTTCGTTTCCCTGTGCGAGTCTACTAAAAAAACCATTTTTTAAATGTTTTTCCGCAAACGTGGAAGAATCCGAATCCTCGAACGATTCGAATCGAGCGTCCCAAAAAACGAACGAGAGACGCGAGGTTATCCGCCGCAAGGGGTTCGCGGGGGTCAACCCTCGGCGTTTCTATCGCTGGATGAACGCTCGAAACGTGAAACAACCGGACGAACGAACGAACGAACGAACGAACGAACGAACGAACGAACGAACGACTCGGAATCGCTCGCTCAAAGATCCTCGCGGATCGCGTTCGCGGCGAGCGCCGAACGAGTGGCTCGACTTCAAACGTGGCTCCGGAAACACTCGAACGTCCGCCACTCGGATACGACGGAAGCGCGTCAAGGGGGACAACACCGCTGCACTAGCGTCCGGGCCGAAAGGAATCCCAAACTCTGATGATTTTCTTTGGCGCGTCGCAGAAGGAATTTCTTTTCGAGCGTTTATTCAGCATATATATACATGCGGTTTATTAATTTTTTTTCAATGGCGCTGAGAGAGCCAATTATCGGAATGATCTTTTTGAAAAAAAAGACTCCGCTAGGGGACAAATGTATCGTGAAATTGAAGATCCGGAAGAAAAACGGAGCAACAATTTTAATCCGCGCACCATTGATCATAGAAGTACGTAGGAATTTTTAATCGAGTCGGTTTTGTAAAAATCTTGCACTTTTGACAAAAATATTCGGGCGTTTGCGAAAAAATAATGAACGAATCGTTGACGAAACAAAAAGTTTAAATCGAATTTACGAAGCGGTAGTCGGAGAGCTACCGTCGAATCGATGTCAAACCGACGTCGAACCGATCCGTACGATCGCGCCGAAGCAACGCGCTCGCGCGGATCGGTCAATGAATTTACGGAGTCGCGAAATTTTTAGCCAACTTGCGAGAACAGTTTTCGCAGCGTCAAAAAGTGATAAAAAAAATCAATGTCTCGAGAGGTACGACGCGTCGGCGAAAATTCTTTCGAGGACTCGAGAGCTTCGTACCTTCGATAAGGGGTGCATGCAAAATTGCGTAACTCGGTTCTGACGGAGCGGTCTCCGTTCGAGCGGTAACCGCGTTGCTCCGAGCAACGCTCGACTTTGTCGCGCTCGGAGAAACGCGCGATCGGTGCTTCGATATTTTCGTACGCGACTGCACGGCCGAAACATTCGCGACGAGTGAAAATTCGTTGCGCGTTACGACGAGATCTCGTTACTCGTCGCTCCGGTAATACCAACGAACGCGAGCGAACGCGAGCGAAAATTCGGATCGCGGAGAGTAAGTCGAGGAGAGCGAGAACAAGTTCGAGGCTTTGAGAGAAGCAACCGCGTACTTTTTATTTGTTATTATTTTTATTCCTGCGCGCCGCCGCCGCCGCCGCCGCCGCCGCCGCCGCTTGATCGTATCGCGATAGAATTCGCATCCTCGCGTTCACCGATGTCCTATTTTATCGGGATGTCAAATTTTCATTATCAAAGAAATAAAAAAAGAGAAAAGACGAGAGGGAGGGAGGGAGGGAGGGAGAGTCGGATCAAACGGTACGATAGGAAGCGGCGCGTCAACCGATCGAATTTATCGTCGTATACGAAATCCGTGCGACTAAAATTTTGATCGACGCACGATCGGAAAACACGGATAATCGCGAGCCCCTTGGGTCTCATCCGTAAAGCGGACGAGACCGAGGGCGAGAACAATCGCGAAAGGAACGATACGAAAATAAAATTTGCTTCCTACGAAAGGAGAAGTTGTTGAAAAAAGAAATATCGCTACGTACTAGGGTGTCTTGTCTCAACTAATCGATATTCTTACCAAGGGTAGCAAAACCGAGATACGGAGAGAGGGAGAGAAAGGGAGGAAGGATACTTCTCACCAAAGGGTAAAGAGACGCGCGCAAAAATTGTTCGCGGTGGAAATAGCACGGAGTATCTCGTATACCAATATCGTAAGAAAAAAATCAACTATATATATTGATATATATATATGTATATGTATACAGCGGTCGGTGCGCGAGGCGTTCGCGAAGAGGCGCGTTACGTTCGGCGATCGATCGTAGCGAACGCGACGAAGGTACGCGTTCGGGAAAGCGTATCGTTTTTGCAGACGGAAGACAACGGCAAATCCGGTGGGAGCGAACGGTGATGCGCCGTTGCTTCGTTATCCGCGGAACGAACCGGTCTTCGAACGGAGAACGCTACATTTTTTTCGGTGATCGTATCCGAAAGAACTTTGTTGAGAAAAACAAATCTTGACGTCGGAACCGACGTTGAAAATTAGTTTGCGAAAAAGCGTATCAACGATGAGTCTCGACGGTGTTTGTTCGGGAACGAGGGTTTAGAAAATTAAAATCACGGAGAGGTTGTTTCCGAGCGAAGAAAATCTTATTCGCGAAAAGCCCAGCTTCTCGCGGCGGGACCGTTCTATTTTTTCCCATTGAAATTTTACGCGATCTTTCGAAGCGCGGACGGAGAGGGGGGTTGCGAGGTCGAGGGGAGTAAAAGCGACGGCGCGGCGTTTCGGACAATCGAACGCGCCAGAAGCGACGAGCGAACCGGTCGACGAAGAGCGGCGGATGCTCGTACGAGCGGAGAGTAAGCGTTGTTTCTTCGTTTAGTCTAGAATAATTGTAAATTCGGGTTGTACGGCGCGCGCGAACGTTTCGGACGATTCGAAGGGACTCGATCGAGCGAATCTTGGCTCGTCCGTGCGATTATTTTTTCACCTTTAAAAAATGTATATTTTTATTACCAAGATTTTGTACGATCGTTCAAAATTTGAAGGTCGACTCCGAGTCGACGCGAAGAACGAGAGAAGGAGCGGGTTCGGAAGAGCGAAGAGAGGGAAGGAGGGGGAGATCGAGCTTTCGAGCGAGTCGGCGCGCGCGCGGATCTTTCGAAACGTTCGTCGTCCGGCCAACGCGCGAGCGCGGGTTCAAAATCCGCGCGTCTCCTCCAACCGTGCGTCTCGTTTCGACGCGAAGAGTCAAGCCGGTTCGCGCGATTCGCGCGTCGCGGGGTAACAAATATACGGTCGGGGCGTACGACGCGTCGATGTCGCGCGAGTCAACGGGTCCGGAGATACCGGCTGGCGCGCGCGCTCGCAATTTCGGCTCACCGATCGAACCGATCGACAAAGACGAAGCCAACTACGAAAAATAAGAATCGAGGCGAACGAGGAGCAACGACGAGGAAGTCGAGGAAGAGGCGCAACGCGCTTCGCCACTGAACTCGGTGTTTTCGAGTCCGTGCGTTTTCATCAACGGGAACCAGCGGAAAGAGAACGCAGCGAAAAAACCAGTTGGCCGAATAAAACGAGCGATCCAATATTACGTAATAAATTTCTATGATATTTACGTTTGTAAAGCGTGTACGTTGAATCTGTCGAATCATTCGTTCTTTTATTATTTTTCTTTTTCTACGAAGAGTCATTCCTCTTGGATCGTCGTCGGAAAATTTCGTTGGCGAAGCTCCCGGCGCGAAGCTTCGTTTCTCTTGTTATTTTTTCTTTTTTCTTTTGTTTTTCGCAATCGCGGGGAAAGACGACGCGAGCGCACGCGTCGCGCGTTGATCGCTTCTCAGGTAACGGCTGAAACCCAAATTCAATAGCGCTTCAAAGTCCGATCGTTCGACGCGCGGTCGAACAATCGGACGTTACGCTCGGACGCGCCGAGCCCGCTTCCAGTCGCGAATCGTCGAGAGCGGCGCTACCGATGATCGATTCGAGGCTCGTGCGCGGAATAACGGAGCGCGCTCCATTTTTCGGTTACCTCGAAGAAGCTCCGCTTTTCGGGTCAACGAACCGCGGGATCTTTCGGGGAACGGTCGGGAACGGTTCCCGTCTTCCAGACTTTCGACGGACGGAAAAATACTCGGGGTCGCTCGCCGAAGCGTCTCGGCGTCAAAAGTTCAAAACGTTGTCGATAAAAATGTAATCGCGACAACGAAACGGACGCGTCTTAAATTTTCGACGACCCCTCGAAACACGATCGAAGCTAAAAACGAACGCCACCAACGTTCAAAAGTGTCGGTAAATTCTCGGCTCGACTGGAAACCGACCGATCGACCGAATCGACCGGTCGATCCCCCAGTGACGGGGAAAAGCCGGGGGGGGAAAAATCGGTTAAATTCGATCGACGAACGCGCCGGTAAATTTATGGTAATTCGCGAGCGTCGAGGTTTCCCTCGTGCCGTTGAATATCGCGCGTCGCTCGAGATTTTCTTTCGACTCGTCGGACGATCGAGACGAAAGACGCGTCTCGCGGAGATTCGAGTATACGGAGAAAAAAGAAACAAAATGTATTTCCGAAATTGCCTCTCGTCGCTCCGCAAACGTCGGGAATTTGATCGAGCGACGATGGCGCGCGGTTACGAGACGAAAAAAACGTCGGTTTTTCACGAATTTTGTCCACGCGAGGATTCGTATTGGTCGTTTAAAAAGATAGGAGCGTTAGCGTTGCTCCCGTAGGAGGCGCACCTCGGAGATCCTCGAGAAAAGTGTCCGCCGTCTCCGGTTTCGATCGTTTCGAACGAACGTCGATCCGGACGTTCGCGAAAGAAACGATCGTCGATTCTCGAGCGAATATTTTATCAGATCCGGCAAGGTTGCGGTAAATTCGCGGGCCGCGATCGTACCACCCGTTTCTGACGAGTCCTTCTCACCGACGTCGAAAACATCGTTCGGAGAACAATGGCGTTACGGACGGTTTCTTCGCGGAGCTCCGAGCGCCCTTGCCAATCTTGGGTGTATTTTTGAAAATATTCCTTCGATCGATCCGAAATAATCGGGGAACGACGCACGCGCGCGTTCGTACGTTCCGAAAACGCAACGAGAACCGATTTATTGAAATTTCTAACCGCGCACGACCCGTCTCGAGAACTCGTACGGGACGGAAGCGGGACGGAAACTCGATCGAGATCGATCTCGCGTCGAAATCGCGGAGTCGCGAGGATTCGCTCGCGCGGCGACCGCCGTTCCAGCCCGGAAGAGGACGAAGAGACGAGAGTGATCCCAGCGGGGAGTCGGGAAAGAGAGCGCGTTTCTCGTCGTTCGAAGCGTCGGGAAGAAGCCGCGACGGCCGCGTACCGCTTCGATCGCGACGGCCCGAGCCGGTCGTTCGCGTTCGTTTCGTCATCGAGAACCCGACGCGAGCCGCGAACGCGCTTTCGAACCGGCAAGGACGGAAGCGAGGGAACGGGGATACTCGTTGCGAGTCGGAGGAGCTTTCGCCGAGGGTCGTCGTCGGAGGAGCTTTCGTCGTCGGTCGTCGTCGAGCCTTTGACCGGACGGCCGGACGGCCCCCGGAGGGGCGGAGAGGAAGACGCGTCGGAAAGTGTCGTTCCCGGCTGTTGCGATTTCGGGTGCGAACCACCGATCGATCGCTCGCTCGTCGCGAGTTTTCTTCGTTTCACCGTTGGTCCTCTCCGCGCGCCGCGACGACGTCGCTCGAGTGCGCGCGCGCGAGCGCTCGAAAAATAAATAGACGCGACTCGGAAATCCGGAAAGCGTTCGACGAGAGAAGAGGAGCGCGAAGCGCGAAGCGTTCGACGAGTTCGTCCGTAATTTTTGCACGAACCGTGGGAAAAAGAAGGGAGGGCCGAGGAGCGCTCGGCTAGGCGAGGAACGAGCTCGGTGCACCGCGGGCGGGCCCCGTCGCTGAGAATGTTCCGAGAGTCGAAGAAAAAGTACGAGAGAGGCGGGACGAGGAATCGCGCGCGTCGGACTGTATCCTACTTATAAATAAACGTGTACGTTGAGGCGAAGAAACTACGGCCAAGCTCGCACCTTCGCCGGTGCTTCCGCCGCGACCGTTTGTTCTTCCATCTTTCGTTTCGCCGTCTCGCGCAACGTTTCCGTTATACGCGACTGCGTCAACGAATTCGTTTCGCGCTCGTAACTTTTCGTTCCCCGTGATAAATTTCAGAGCGGAAGGCAACGATCGTACTCGTCGCGTTCGCCTCGATCGTGCGACCGAGACTTCCCCGCGTGTCCTTCGACGCGCGAGTTTGTTCCTCGCGTCGCTGCGTTACTCGCATCCTCGGAGCCCGACGGGACTGGAAACGAGAGTCGCCGAGAGGCGCGCTTTCGAGAAAATTTGGCCCTTTTTTTTCGCGAGTTTCGTCCGAGGTGAAAGATCTCGGTTGACAAGAGAGCGAAAAAAAGAAGCGTTCTCTCCACGAGGTCGAGCGACGGTGACTCGAGTATTTTCGAGATCGCGATCGAGACCGCGCGCGAGTCGTCTTTTGCGTATCGGGAAACGAACGAGCGACGCGCGACGACGCGCGATCGAGGCGTCGAACGATCGGGGGAGGCTCGGTACGAATCGAGAGACGCGTCGCGCAACGACCCCGAATCGGGCTCGACGACGCGGGAAATCAACTTCCGAACTCGATGGAGATTTTAACCGGCCTGCGGTTGCGCGCGGTGCGCGAACGGTGTCGCGTCGGTCGGTCGGTCGACTCGAGAGAGAAGAAACGACGCTCGCGAGCGCCCTCGTTGAACGCGGAACGCGGCTGGAGTCGAGATTCCTCTCGCGGTTCTCCGGGATACGCTTTTCGGTTCAACATTTTTATTTCGTCACGCATAAATATCTAGATCGCGAAGAAAATAACTCGAGTATAATTGAGCGACATCGATCTCCGGAGAAAACCCGGAGTGTTTCGTTCGTTCCTGAAATTCGAACGCCGCGCGTCCTCAGCGATGGAAAAACTCGGTGAAATTCTCGTCCGGACAACGTTCGATGAGGAATTCGGGTTCGCGAGAGGCGTCGCGCGCTCTCGCGAACCCACCGACGATTCGGAGCGGACCGCGCGGCGGCCCGCGCTTCCTCCGTGCTTCCTCTTCTTCTCTCAGTGCTGCAACCTTCGAGGGCGATTCTGCGGCATTTGGGCGAGCATTTGCTTGAGCGAAAACATGCTCACGGACAGTCCGAGGGTGGCCAAAAGAACCGCCGAGCCCGCCGTCCCGAGATCCAGGCCGCTTCTGCGGTACACCTGCGTCACGTTGCTCTGAAATACCGTTTTAAAAAACGTTATTCGTCTTTGCGATTCGCGCAACGGCCTTCCCGCCTCGGACCTCCGATTCGCGTCCGACTCCCGAGATTTTTATTCGGCTCGGATCGTCGTTGCGAAGCTTTTCGTTTCTCTCGACGCTCGACGAAAAAAACATTCGCTTTGTCCGTGCGTTGTCAGGCGACGGCCGATTCGACGCGTCCCCTCGCACGGATTCCAAAAAAAATAACGGTGTTCCGATAAGCGCGCGCGCGTAACGTTTCCGACGGTTATTACGAATTAAAAACTGATTCGCTTTGCGAAATAAATCGCAAACGTTTGGGTTCGTTTGGGTCACGCGCGCAACGTTACGCGTCCCGTTGCCTTCTTTTAAAAGGCTTTTTCGAACGAGCCTTCGAATCGACGAACCCGGGGATTTTGAGAGCTCGCGTGCGTCCAGAATTTTCAGGGAATCGACTTTTCGGTTACGGATCCGTACGGATATGATCCGCAAAGCGAAGAGTCCCGATCTCGAACGAAACGACGAACCCAAGCGTCCTTTTTTTTCTTCACTTTTTCACACCGGTCTCGACGAAAGTCTCGAAACGAGCCAACAAACGGAAACAAAGACGCACGCGCCTGTATTTATTTTCACGGAGGGCTCGTCGGAGATTAAGAAAACTTTCCAAGCAATTGTATCGAACGGACGGACGGATTACCTGGTTGAGCGATAGTCTGATGGCGTATGCGGCACTGCGCGTCGGATGCATCTCGCCGCTGGAGCTTCACCGCTCGACCGCGCTCGCTGCAATACGATCGAAATACACGTAAAGCGCAGCTCTCGGACTCGTCCGCTCGTCTCGCTCGCCTCGAAATAATATTGCTCGTTTCGCCGTTTTCTTCAACCGCGACGGCAGTTTTATTATTTTTCAATTTTTGCGGGCTTACTTTCTCGACCATCGATTAATCGAACGAACCCAACGATACCGCCGGCCCGTATCGATGGGTTTGTCGGATTTATCGCTCCGGCCTCCGAAATCAACGAGTCCCTTTTTTCAAAAGATACCGTCCTCGTTGCGCGAGATTCATCGATCTCGCGATATTCCGAGATCCGAAACGTCTAACGTCCGATCGCAACGGAAATCGGAATTGTTGTTCCGATTTCCATTGTTATCGGTGGCTTCGGTACAACGGTAGCCGGAGAGTCGGTTCCTAGGCGCGACGAGACGACTGACGAATCGTCCTAGCTATCGTCGACCGGCGGCGCTCGATGGCGGGACGCGCCGGACCGAATCGGCTCGGTTTTCTGGCGACTTGCCGCTCCGCGTACGCGTCTCGAGTCGAGTTTCGCGATGTCGCGTCAATTTCGCAAGAAAGGTCAGCCCGAGCATCGGGCTTCGTAATTTTTGTTTCGCGCGACGCCTTCCTCCGAGCAAGAATTTTTCGCCACGAGTGTCTATTTTGCGCAAGTTTAACGAACGTTTCGGTAAACGTCGAGAAATTGAGACAACCGCGCGCGATTATATCCGTTGTCGAGTCAATTGCGCAACTCTCGTTGCGCAGCTGCCGTTCGCGACTCCGTCGCGAGGATGCTCGCGCGGCGCCAAAACGCGGTTTGCGTCGCGATCCTCCGCGTACGTCGGGTATTTCGTTGCGTTGTTTTTCCGATCGGAAATTTTCGAGCGCGTTGTTACTCGGACGGTATCGTACGGATGGTCTTGTCGCGAGGCTCCGAGGTCGGAATAGCGAGACGCGGAGAGGGAGGGAGGAAAAAGAAGAAACGAGAGAGACGGCTGAGACTCGAGAACCCGCGAGGGTACGCGTTGTAACTGGGGAACGGTATCAGAAGAAGATGTAACTTTTCACCCGATCCGCTTGGTCCGCGAAAATCGCGAAATTTTTGTTAACGCATTTGCCGACTCTTCGAGGGATTATTTTTTTAAACGCGTTGATGGACGTTGCTTCGATTTTATAGCTAATACGCTGTGCGTTCGAGTTTTATTCGTACGACTTTTTGTACGAGTCTTTTACAAACGTGTATTCAACGTATACCTATTTTTGACTCTTCTTCTCCTTCGCTTTTTTCTCCTTTATTTTCTATTCTGCTCAGTTTTATACGTAATTCTCCTGTTTCATCCGAGTACCGGGATATCCCTCCTCGAACGTTTCCCATTGACGCGTCGATAACTTCTCTCTTCGTCGCCGACCCGTCTACTCCGACTCGTACCGATATTCTTTTCTAAAAGAAAAACGATCGCGCCGCCGTGCAAAATTCGATAAAAAGTTTGCGTAACGATCGGCGGCTCGACTTTCCCCCCTAGAAGAATGAGAAACGACGCGTCGGACGCGACGCTTCGCGACGCAAGCTCGGACGAACACCGGCCGAGAGAAAAAATTGTCGGCCGGAGATTCGCGTCGTTGGAACGCGACGGTGTTTCCTTCGCTCTCAAATTTTCTCAACGATATCCGACGCGATACGGCGGATATTTTCAAAATAGGTTCACGAGTCTCTTAAAGAACCTCCGTATAGTTGTTCCTACCTCGAGTTTGGGAAAACAAACTCGTACAACGGAGAAGCAATTCGTTCGGTTCTTCCAAGGAGACTCGCTCCTAACTATCGCGGAGAGAACGGCCGGTTAAAAGCGCTACCCCTTATCGGACGTCGAAGCGTCGACCGTAAAAGACACGACGAAAGACTCGCGCGCCTCTGAACACGTTTATCCAAATTCCGTGTCTAACCGTGGAACGGTCCGTGCGAAAAGAAACCGTGCGCTTCGTCGGTAGGTCGTGGAGCGTAATCGGAGCTTCGCGACGAAGAGCCACGCGTCAAGACCGAATCGTAATTCGGCGTCGATCGAACCGGATCGTCCAGGTTCTTCTCGTGTTTGTAACGTTTGCATAATTGATAAGTCCGACGAATAAATAATTGTGGCTCGATGTCCGAAAGAAACAACACGAATCGCGGTTCGTCGGCGGTGGAACCCGGCGCGACTTTGACGAGTGTATTTTAATTCAACGTCACTGATTCAGTGTTAATTCAATCGCCACCGATCTCACCGAGAATCCTCAAGAACGTTCGCTACGCATCAGCGAGTAAACTCGGTTCGCAGGATTTCGAAAGATCTTTTTAGACGCACACGCGCGACTCGGAGTTTCGAAGCTTCTTCGCGATAAGAAAGAACACGAAAAAGTTCACGTCTATCGGAAAAATCGTGGCTGTCGCGCGCAAACGTACCGCGAAAAAAACGGTGGTAAACCACGGGAAAACCTCCCCTCGCTTAGGTTAGGTCCGTCAGAATGATTCTTTGGATGTACCGTTTCTTAGGTATTCGTTCCGTAATCCTTTTCTCCTCACCGCGCGAAAAGTCCGCCTTAGGAAACGTCGAAGCGCGATTGATAAATATTAGTCTCGAAAAATGCCGGCACCAAAAAAGAGTACGAGTTGCATAAACGAAATTTCACTCAGGAGAACATCGCACTGACCTTACCGCGTGAAACTTGTCGAACGAAGAGGCCGCGACTAGATCGGAACTTTCTTCGGACAGCTGTTTTTCGTTCTTCCCGCAGTTGCGCGCGAAACGTGAAACACGAGGAGCTCTGTTTTACCGATAGCGGTTAGGAAAGGTCTCGAGTGCGTCCGCGCGCGACGAAAGTCTGGTAAGCGAGATAACGATAATTGGCAGTTGCCGACGTTAGGTATTTATCGGTTTTGGCCTCGAGTAGTCGAAACGATCGATACCGAGGGTGCGTAACGCTCGGTTTCCGCGTTCCATTCGGATCGAACGATTCAAACCGATCTCTTCGGCGTAATAACGCAGCCGCGCGAATATTCGTAGACCGAGTGATTCGCTGTTCCCGTTGATGTCCGCGCGTTCGGAAAATCGATGATTCATTTTTTCGCGCGCTTCGGTCGCTGAGGCGATACGCTGGTTCTCGCGAGCGTTGCGCGTTTAATCAACGGTAGCCGCGGTACGAGGGTTTTCTCCCTTTTCCATAATTCAGAAAAAGGCTCGGTTATTCCGTACTTGACGCTCGGTCGAGATTTTCGGGTTTTCAAATATTATTAATAACAGCCATTGGGGTAATAATCGTTCGTATATGTTTTTTCTTGAGAACGATCACGCGGAAACGAGAATATTTTCAACATAAACCGTAGTTTTTTGAATAAGAAAAATTTGCGGACCCGTCTCTACAACCGATGTTAACGTTGCATAGACGCGAAATTATTATCATTATTTATTGTATTTTTAAAACGGCGATACACTATCCGCGTATGCTTTCCCTCTCCTCTAAACGCGATTCAATTTATCGGCATACGAATGAATAAATAATTTCACGGATACGCGCGTTATTGATTCTCCGCGTTTCGCTTCGTCTATCTCGAATCGCAACGAATTCTCACAAAAAACTCAAAAAACTAAACTGAAAATTCGTACGGTCGTACGTATTTTTGGGACGATCGAGTTTTCGCGAAATTCGTTTGATACTTATTCGCGTCGTGTAAAACGACAGATTGAAATTTGTGAAAACGACGGGGGCGGTTCTCGTTTCGAGAATAAAAAAAAAGGTAGAAAATTGGGTAAGCCATCAGGGAAGCGGTTGTCGGGTCGTTCGGAACGCAACGCGAAACGAGCGTTCGTACGCGGTTGGGTAGCTCGGGCCGCCGCAGCCGGCTATTCGCCACGATCGAAAATTTGTCGAGCGGAGGGAACGCTTCGAGCGACTCGGCGCGTAGGTGCAGTTACGAGTGCCTAGCGTAATCTTGGAGCCGTGGGCGAACGCGCGATGACGCGCCTCCCGTACCAATAGAGAATCACCCAAGGATGTAACCGACGAATACTGAAATGACGCATCGGTGAGTTATCGGTCGGGCGAGACTCATTTCCGCGGGACGCCGCCGCGGTATCCTCTCTCCGAGCGTGGCTCGCCGACGACTCGTTTTCGTATTTTCCGTTCCGCCTTCGTATCGGGAGCGTTCTTCCTCGCGTCGTTGATCGCCGCTCGAATCGGCTCGCAATGTTGAGATTTTTGTTGTTTTTATTGATCGCCGATGCGACGATCGTGGAGATTCGAGGTCAGCGCGTCGGGAAAGACGAGGAAAGTTTGTGCGCCGCGCAGCAGACGTGCACGAGTTGCCTGCGGACGCTCAACTGCGTTTGGTGTTCCGAACCGGTAATCCTTCTTTCATCCTTTTGTTCGTTCGTTTTTTAAACGTTCATTCTTTTTCCGTCTCCGATCGATTATCGTTAGTGTTCGTTTTATTATTAACCGAGTAAATTTTCAATCCTCCGAGCCGTACCCCGAGCGCCCCCGTTGATACAGTGCTGACGAATCCATTGGAAAAACGTGTTTGCGCGATCGATCAGATTTATCCATACTCGTATCATAAACCCGAAGACTTTGTTCGTTTGTTCGTTCGAACGCGCCGGTCTCAGGAATTACCGGTTCGAATTGAAAAATTCTTTTCGCGTTGGATCGTCCGTTTATTGAGGAACGCTATAGGCTATAAAACGTCTCGCCGCGACCAATAGGAACGAGGCGGCGATAAAAAATGTTGCGAAAACGGGAAAAAATTGTCATTTTGAGAGCCTCGGTCGCGCGCGCCGCGTAAACCGTGCGAGTAACGTAAAAATCATGTATGACGGAATTGTTCCTCTTTTAAAGTCCTAAAAAAAGTCCGCGACGGCACGCGTCTGTCTTTTGAGGTTAACTCGCCACAACCTTTTTATCGTAGTCAAATTTATTCTAAAATAATGCATTATTTACAAAGGTATTTTTATAAACGTAGTATTAATCCTTGATACGTACTCTATTCGTGAGGAGTATTTAATTTAAAATAAAATTGTCTTTTGCGTCGTTCGATTTCGACGAATGTTACACAAGAGACATCAGTTTTGGAATAATTCGGCAACGAAACGACCCACTACGCGTTTACGCGGCCGGGTGCCGCGCTTCGTGCTCTTTGCGCAAAGTTACCGCTCCGTGCGTGTGAAGCCCGCTAAATAACAAAGACGTATATATAAACGTTAAGCTCTGGCGAGCGATCTTTTTAATTTACTACCGGCCTAAATCCGTATAATTCTGTGCATCTACCGTATTATTATAATCAGCATACGTCCAATATTTCGGAAAAATTGAAAAAAAAAAGCCGGTCTTTCGTATCGGTAATCGACGGGGCGAGCTCGACACGCGCGAGTTTAGCGTATTCGATGAACGAGGCGACTCTTCGTCGAACCGTCGGGTGGAAATTCGGCAAATAAGTTGAGGTTTCGCAGCGTCCCGCCCAGAGGGACGGACTGGTTCGATGCGCGACGAGACCCAAATACGAAAGGGAACGGGACCTGTGGTGCCCAACGGCCTTCGTGTACAACGTTTCTACCCGAATGGACATCACGGAGGACGTTCCGCTTTCAACGACGCCGTCGAAAGATCCCGTTCAGATACAACCTCAAGAAATAAGTGTTGTTCTGAGACGAGGTAATTCGGAAGGAAAACTAATGTCTCGTTCTTCCTTACTTCCGTTCGCGTTATTTATCGTCCCATTTTTATTCATATTTATTATGCCCGACAAAAATCATTGATACTTCGATCGTGTATCGCGTCGCAATATTTTTATCCCTCGACCGAATCGTTGCTGATGTTTATTATCGTCCCGAAAGTTTTTGCAAAAATACCGTTAACTCGATAATTGTAATGACAAAAACGCTTAATTGTGAACGAACGTTGAAAATTCGTACTAAGAAAGTCAAACGTTGTATCGAAAACACGCGTAAGAATACTCAATGGGTTTATTCGTGTTGCTTCGTGATGCGCGATAAGAGTCTTTCCTATTCCGATTTCGATGTATCGCGTCGCCGCACCGAACAGCGATTCGGCAGCAAACTTTCTCGTCGCACCGAGCAATGATTCCGAAATCGATGAATCATCGATGCGACGACAATAACAATGATAACGATAAAAATGATTTTGTTAAATTTTTTAATAATCAATCGTTTAATAATAGTTATCGACTGTCAAACTTGACGCCTCCTACGTTCAATAACCGGGCACCCGGGTACCCGCTCGAGTTATTACGCACGAATGTCGGGCTTGCGCGCGCTATCGAAGTATCGAGGCAATTTGACTTTTAAATAAATAATAAACAATCTCGTTTATAATTTCTTTTATTCAAAGCATTTTAATTATAAAAAGTAGCAAAGATAGCAAGTAAAAATAAATAATTCCGTTTATATTTGTGTCGGTAAGTTTTTTAAATTATTTATTCGTGTGCATTGTTTACCTTTTTATGATAATACTATGCCACGCCAAAAAAAGGCAAATTTTATTGTGTCGCGTACCCTTAACGTTTCGTGGTTGTAACGCAACGTTCGTCACGAATCGGTTTCTCACATACCGAACATATTTTTCTCGATTCGCGACGTTTTTCGAATACACTTCCAAGACAAGTATAAAATACAGCAGTAATCGCGCCGCGCCGCGCCGTGGGGTCTTGACGATCGAGGTGTCGTTGGCCGCGCGTACGGATCGATCCCTTTTGTTTATCGTTCGGGACGAAGGGGGTGGGGTGAATCCCAGGTACCCGAATGTTCGAGAACCTTCCGCGTTAACTGTAAACCGTGTACAGTCTCCGTAGTTATTTCGCACGCCGCGTAGCTAACTTGCCAAAAACTTTAGTACCCGACGCATCGTACGCGGGTACCCGGGTACCCGGTTATTGAACGAACGCTGAGAGTTCCGTCTTCGATCGGACGGTTGATATCGAACGGATTGAAATTGGTAACACGCGCGTTTTGCAATGTCGAAAGGTGACGAGCAGCGCGTGACTCTGAAATATAGACAAGCGCAGGATTATCCCGTCGATCTGTATTACCTCATGGACCTGTCGGCGTCGATGGAAACGTACAGAGATCGTTTGTCAGGCCTCGGCCTCGAACTCGCCGAGGCAATGAAAAAATTGACCTCCAACTTTCGACTCGGATTCGGAAGTTTCGTCGACAAAGTTGTGCTCCCGATGACGAATACGCAGACGGAGAAGTACGAATTTTTGTATTTCGCGCGCATACGTCGCGTCGGCGATCTTAAAACATCCATTGAGCAACAAGTATTCCCGGGACGCG
The DNA here is from genome assembly GCA_030523105.1 of Ophioninae sp. A BG-2022a. Lineage (NCBI taxonomy): Eukaryota > Metazoa > Arthropoda > Insecta > Hymenoptera > Ichneumonidae > Ophioninae sp. A BG-2022a. The sequence goes on from JAPYZI010000488.1 coordinate 23,914, forward strand.
CGGATATTAATCCAAATTCGTGCCCAGGTTGATATCGCCGTGCGTGCTGGAAGTAACCAAAAAGCCCTGCGCGCCTCCCTACGGCTACAAGAACCAAATGCCCCTGACGGAGAATATCAAGCTCTTCGAGGTAGGCTCTTGAATCAACGAATAACCACCGCCTTAACGAAACCGAGCGCCGTCGCGTATGAAAAAATTGCCGCGCCGTATTTCCGTTCTAATCGCCGATGAGTAGCGCTATTGAAGGCGCTCGATCGAGTTGGACGAGTGATCGTTCGAAACTCCCGATCGGCACTGTTGAATGTTTGTCGGGTGTTGGTCAGACGCGAGTCCAGGAGGCCCCGGTTTCCGGTAATCTCGACGCACCGGAAGGTGGCCTCGACGCGACGATGCAGGCGATGGTGTGCACGGACGAGATAGGCTGGAGACCGAAGGCGCGACATCTACTTGTTTTTTCGACAGACGCGAGCTTTCACATCGCCGGAGATGGCAAGGTACGACGCCCTTTAACGAATAACGTTCAATGTCCACCGAACGGAGGAAAGTGTCTTTGGACCGTTAGAAACGTCCGGTATTACCTGTAACCCGGGATTCTAAAATCGTTGTTACGAAAATACGTAACGAATGGAAGTACTTTGGAAACGAAGCAGGGAACGCTCGTTATAATTCAGCGGTCAACCGTAAACGTTATTTAATTTCGAATTTGTTTCGTTTGAATCAGCTCGCCGGAATAGTCGAACCCAACGACGGTCTTTGCCACTTGGACAAGGACGGTTTTTACTCGTATTCTCTTCTCCAGGATTACCCGTCGATCTCACAGGTATAGAATTTAGCAAAATTCGTAGCAATCGCGTCACCGGTCGTTAATTACCCATCGAACGTGACAACGACGATGTCGTACGCTTGATCGTACGTGGATCAAGCGAAACGGCTCGTGACGAGATCGAACCGGAGATCCTCGCCGAACGGGCGCTACAGCCGATGGACCTTGCGAGACGAGTCGTCTCGCGCGATGTGGTTACCAGCGGTTTTTATATACACGTACGATATACGTATAGTATAAAGAGTGAACCGCGTTTTTACCTTTCACAGTCGTGCATTTTTCGTACTCGCGTACGTACAATTTTCGCAAAGACCCGGCAGATTCCGTTCGTCAAGATGTTGCATTCGCTTCCGCGTTGCTCTCATTTACGAGTCGCGTTTGACGTACCTCTTGAAAACGTATGACCAAAGTTTCACCGTATACAGGGTGACCGGAAACTCGAGCTATTCCTTCGGAGGGTGACCCCTCGGTAGAGGTCATTTTCAACAAAAAATGTCTCATCAACGGGGGCTCGAAAATTGATGGTTGTTGAGATATTGATGTTTTTGTTTTCTGAAGAATTTCCTGACTTTCTGCCTAAAATAAAAAATTATGAAAAAAAATACGCTATTACAAACAACGATTTGATACTTTTCCGAGAGACCAAGAGTTACGGATGTGCGCACAGTTCCATGCATTTTTTTTTAACAAATAAAGAGAGACTTTGGAGAAAGATAAAAGAAATTTGGTTAAATTAAATACTTAAGGCTTTTTAATTTTCATATTACGTAAAATTTGGATGGAAAATTTCGTTTTTAAATAATCGCTAACTCTTGGTCTCTCAGAAAAGTATCAAATCGTTGTTTATAATAGCGTTTTTTTCCCATAATGTTTTATTTTAGGCAGAGGATCAGAAAATTCTTCGGAAAACATAAAAACATCAATATCTCAATAACCATGAATTTTCGACCTCCGGTTGATGCGACATTTTTTGTTGGAAATGACCTCTGCTGTAACCCCTTTGAAGGAATAGGTCGAATTTCCGGTCACCCCGTATAGTATTGCTTGTGATTATTGGGTACTCCGCGAGATTACCGTACGGGCAAAAAATCGAATATCTCGACGAAAACGAATCGTGCTTTGATTCACCATACGGGGTTTCGAAGCGGATTAAACCACTCCACTTTTTTTCAAATTATTATTTTAACGAATTATCAAATCCGAAAGGTTATTTTTCGCTTCAAACGACGGCAGCAGCGATGAATCATCGCAAAAGCTCGGACGCCTCTCGAATAAGCGAAAGAATGCCCAAGCAAGCGAGCGTTTCGGTAAGATCGCCGAAAAACACTTGCCCAAGCCCGTGTGCGCCTCTCCAAAAAATGGGGACAAATTTTGACATTTTTTCTCCCGCTGATCGCTTCGAGCTTACTCGGAAACTATCATCGATTAAAATATTAAATCCACGGATCCCGAAACTAGGGACTTTGAGCTTCAATGTGCGTTTGTTATTGCTCCAAGACCGTTCTTTGCCGAGTTATAGTCTTCTGAAAAGCACCCGAAAACGTCGAGATTGTTACCTGATACTCGAATCGTTGCGCCCGGTGTTTTTGTACTCGCGCGCGTGCGCGCGCACGCGCGCGCACACCCGAAATAATAATAATCGTGTGAAAGTTCTTGAACGCGTCGACTCGTGCACAGATAAACAGGAAGGCTCTGGAGCACGACGTCAACATAATATTTGCCGTGCCGAGTCACAAGAATTCGACTTATCAATTGCTCAGCCGTAGTATCAGTGGAACCTCCGTTGGCCTTTTGGGGGATAATTCCCAAAACGTGGTTGCCCTCGTGAGCGGCGAGTACGAGGTACATTTTTTACATTACTTTTATGCTCGATACTATTGAGGGGAAACTCCACAGTGATGGTTAGAAAGGAAGCTTCTTCAATGAGTATTTTTGATTCGCGGTTTCATCGGTTCGTTTCCGTTCGGACATGCCAAGTCGCGCGCATCAAAGTTGTTTCAAGTTTTTTTTTAATTGAAAAAAGAAGAACAAAGAAATAAATATGGTCCGTAATATTAATATCGCTATTGTTAAGCGTTGCCGTACTTGTTTTTGTTTATTTTAAAAAATATGGCCCCGTTTCGGAAACAACGCGCTATTTTATCAAAAGATACATTAATTGGAAGTGCTTTTCAATTAATAGGCATTCTCCGTTTGGAGGAAAATCCTTGCCGGCCTACCAGACTCTACGACTAGGGCTCTACGCCCTCCCGCTGCAAGTGCCGTAACTCCGTATTTCGTGTATACGTTACGGCCAATACCCGAAGCGCGGCTACACCTAGTTTTAGCCGGTTAGAACTAGGTGTAGCCACTTACTCTTGGTTAAACCTAGTACGAGCCGATTGTTTTCGGGTAAAACTGGGTCTAGCCTTCATCATGCCGGCTACAACTAGGTCCAGCCGTTCCCTGTTGGATAAAACTAGATGCAAACAAGTTGAAACAAGTAACATGCGCCTGGCTCACCCGAGCCAGGGTTTGATTGTTTGGGTTTGTTTTTTTGTGTCGGTTTGTTTGGGTTTGTTTGTTTGTTTCGGTTTGTTTGGGTCCGTTTGGGTTTGGGTTTGTTTTGGGTTTGATTGTTTTGGATTGTTTGGGTTTGTTTGGGTTCGTCTGTTATATTTCAATAGATTTTAATATTTTAATACCTTTTAATATATTTTTAAACACTTAATCATCAATTGCCACATACATTTTTATATATTTTTATATTTTTATATATTTGTATGTTTCTTTATATTTTTCGATATTTTTATGTATTTTAATATTTTTATCTTTTTTTATATTTCAATACATTTCAATATTTCAATATTTAAAAATATATTTTTCAACACTTATTCGTCTCACCGGAAAACAATGGGCTCGTACCAGGTTTAACCAGGAGTAAGCCGCACTTCGGGCATTAGCCGTAACGTATATAACAAAATCATTTATCATGTACAGTTTTTAAAAGTACATACCGTAAGAGAATGCAAAAATATTCATTCGTTTAAAGCCATCGCGGTGGGCTTCCCCCGTAAGCAAAAATAAGAAAGCATTAAAAATTGCGCGATGTTAACCGTCCGGTCAATGACCAGGTACCCGGGTACCCATTTCAGCTTTACGGATAGAATTTATTAACTTTTTCTTTAAAAAGCTGTACAACCGTCCGGATCCCCGAAATTTAAGTAGTTTGAAACCCAATTTCTGTCAAATTGTTTTATAATCAATTATTTAACAATAATTATTAACTATCAAACTTGAAATCTCCTTCGTTCAAGAACCAGGCACCCGGATACCCACTGAAGTTATTACGCACGACTGTCGGGCTTATCTATATCTATACTTCTATACTCCTGTACTTCTATACTCTATACTAATATTATTGATGTTATATATTATTTATTAATATTATAAAGAGGTAAAATTTGTAAGTTTGTACGTAGGGGGTGATCTCTGGAACTCATGATCCAATTCTAAAACCTTTTTCACTGGTCGAGAGCTACATTATTCCTGAGTGCTATAGGCTATAAATTATTTTTATAACACGCGTATTAACCGAGCTATCACAAGTTTCGTCTAGCAAGTCGGAAATAAATCTATACTCTATACTTATACATTACTTATTACTCACCAGATAGAGACATTCGTTGGCTTTGTCGAAGGGCTGTCGTCTCACCCGGGAACGATACAGTCAATGACAACGATAACCTAATTTTACAAAAAGTCCCCGGCCAAGGAAAAATTTACAAGTCCATCGATACAGTGCGTAATATCGAGGATGCAGTCGACTATCCGCAGGAATTTTAAAATTCCCTCGAACCATCGGGCACTCCGCCTCACGAACCGCTATCGAAAACCGAAACGCTTATCCTGCTTTTAAGAAATTTAAGCCCACCTATCCTGTGCAACGGCGCTAGGCTACCGATAAAAGATTTTAATGATAACTCAATCGTGGCGACCGTTCTCATCGGCCCAGGAGCCGGCCGGCTGGCGCACATCCCAAGAATTCCAATGATTCCGACTGACCTACCTATACCGTTTAAACGACTCCAGTTTCCAATACAAACATCGCTTTCCCTGAATATTAACAAATCCCAATTAATCAATTATAACAATTATTAAATAATTGATTGTAAAAAAATTTGACAAAAATTGGGTTTGAAACTACGCAAATTTTGGGGATCCGGACGGTTGTACAGTTTTTCAAAGAAAAAGTTAATAAATTCTATGCGCAAAGCGGAAATGGATACCCGGGTACCCGGTCATTGACCGGACGGTTAATAATAAGCGATCGCTTCAGAAACTAGTCGATTCCGTGGAGTTGACGGACGACGCTCCGGATTGGGTGGACGTACGATACTTCTCCAAGTGCCTGGACGAGGGTGGCGAGTCGAAAGAGCGGAGCGAATGCGGCGGACTTCGACTCGGCAATGTCGTGGAATTCGATATCGTTCTGAAGGTACGTCCCGTTGATTCGTCATTTCAATCTTCTTAACAAATGTTTACCCTTAAATTTAAAAATCTTCGAAAAATAATGTTATTCACCCATTTCATTCGAAACGATGAAGAGAAAGCGCGTGTTCCTTGTACCACGCGACAACATTTACCGAACAGTAATATGTACGATCGCATCGACCGAACTGACATTTACCAAACAACTGGAAAACGTTTCGCCTTTGTACGATTAGCTCGGGGGGGTCCTTCGTTCCGCGCACACCCTCGCGGGTCCTGACCCGTCTCCTTTTTTTCTCCTCGAGTTCCAAATTGTTCCGCCGTTCCATTTGTCGCCATCGCTCGGTAGCCGGGTTTCGCCAGGCCGACCGAGCTACGGTGCGTCTACAAAGAACTCGGCTGCGCTATAGCGGATTTACCGACGACACGGGGAAACTGCGAACGAGGCATGAAAAACCCTCGCCGGTACAGACGAGCCTGTGTTTCTCTGATTTTTCGGTGTACAGACTTCGGACCGGAGTATCCGGACCAAAGTCCGAGGCAAAAACGGGCTCTCGACGGGCGCACCCGAACCGCGCTTCGACCGGGCCATTCGGCAGCCTCGGTTCTATCGCTCAATTATATTCATAATTTTTGTTCGCAAACGATCCAGGCCGTGGAGTGTCCCGCGGATCGGAAAGATCGGAAGAAAATAATTCACGTGAAACCCCGAGGAATCAACGAGTCTCTGAAGATCGTTCTCGAAGCGCTCTGCGCGTGTCCCTGCGACGACCCGGCTGACGAGGTAACCGACGCGAGTACGAACAAACGTCTCGTAATTTATACAGGGAGCATCGACGCGTCGCTCTTACCGTTTGACTCGCGGTCAGCGCTCGAAGTATCGGCCGTCCCGTATTCGTTCGTACGTGTAAAAATCGTAGGGCTACACGAGCAACTCGAGCGAATGCGAAAGGAGCGGGGATCTCGTGTGCGGCGTGTGCTCCTGCTACGCGGATCATTACGGGAAACGTTGCGAGTGCAAAGGGAACGACAACGGCGACAAGAGAGCCACGGAGGATTGCAAGCCGGCGAACGAAACTCTCATTTGTAGCGGCCACGGGGTGTGCAAGTGCGGCGTTTGCGACTGCGCCGGGAGGCCCAATCCCCAGGAAGTCTTCTTTGGCAAATATTGCCAATGCGACAATTTCTCGTGCAAGAGAAGCGGAGGTCTCGTGAGTCGAACGGATATTTGTTTCTTCTTTTCGTTAGCTACAGATAAATCCGAGTAAACCACAAAAAATCCAAACTAACCGAAATTGAACCAAACGAACCGAAACAATCCTGAATACAACCGACCAGATTCGAGCAACGGACGAGCAGACTCGAAGCAAATAATTAGTTTGTTGCTTTTCAAACGCTTTCGTATCGAGAAGCAAGGCGATTCCCGACTAACGGTCGGTCCGTCAGGTATGCGGGGGACGCGGCAAGTGCGAATGCGGCACGTGCAATTGTCTACCGGGATGGGGCGGCGAGACCTGCGACTGCAAGGAAACGAACAGCGCGTGCACACCGCCGGGCGAGAAAACCGAGATTTGCAGCGGTCGGGGCAACTGCGTTTGCGGCAGCTGCCATTGCAGAGAAAAGGACGGGATACGATATTCCGGACAGTACTGCGAGGAGTGTCCCGTACGCAAAGACGACCTATCTTTTCACGCGTGCGATATCGCCATACCGGATTTCGCTTTTGAACGATATTTCTCTCTTTTTCGAAAAAATGTTCCAATTTACTCACGAATAATCGTATCATCGAGCGATCGACGGGTATTCGATATTGTTAAATGCTAAACAACGTTTGGCGAAACTCGAACGTCGATCGCTCGCGGCACTGAATCCCGTTGATTCGAACGCCCGTTTCCAATTTCTTGTCTCGTTTGATCGAAAGGAAGGTTCCCTCTCGACGTTTCGTTAAACTCGCACGATCCAACGATCCATCGAATCGCTTTAACGGACGCGAATGTTTTTGGAGCTAACCTTCGGATTTTCAAATACTAACGAAAGCGTTATTCGTGTAAACGGAATATCGCAAACGCGTATGAAAAGTGATATATTCTTTAAATATCTACGATCTCTGGTAAAGAAGAGGGTGCGAAAGGAGCGAGCCTCTCAACGCTGCTCCGAGAGTGTTCAATGAAACTCGAGAGGCATCGATTCCTGGTCGTATTACCCAAGTTCGACCGAGAGTAATGAATTTGTTGGTCAAGTTTTGCGTTCGAGTCGGGCGGTTCGCTCGTATACTTTTAATCGTTGAGGAGGTTCGAGAGGGCGCGACGGATAACGTTTCCACACTGGCCGATGCTCGAATAATCGCTTACGGAATAATAATTGAAATTGCCAGACTTGTCCCGGACAACGTTGCGAAGAGTTGAAGGATTGCGTCGAGTGCGTCGTTCACAACGCCGGTCCTTTGGCACGGTCGGGATGCGCCCTGTGTTATCATCAAATTGATATCGTAAGTGACGAAACGGCGGAACCGTCTCGGCGATGGTTCGTCGCGCCCGAACATTTTTGGAAACCGTCCGCTGGGTTTCCTCGCAGCCTCGTTGATCGTTGAGCTCGTCGATTCGTACCTCAATAGGTCGAGAAAGTTGAGGAAGACGGGGAAAAGGATGCGACAACGGGTGCGCGAATCTGTCGCGTTCCCGGCGATGCCGATTGCGCCTTCTCGTTCAAGTACGAATTGTACAGAGGAGGCAGCGGTGGTGATATCAAGATATATCAAATATACGCTCAGGAGGAGCGGGATTGTCCGACCCCGGTCAACGTTTTGGGTGAGATTCGAACAATCGCCTCTCAAATAATACCCGCTGTACACATTTTTTCGATTAAACGAACGATTAGATTCGGACGGAGAGCGGCGGTCCGACGTCACGGCGGCTTTACCGTTGAGTCGAATTTTTTGTTTGTTCGAAGGTGTCGCTCTTGGAGTTGTAATAAGCACCGTGATCCTTGGATTCCTGATTCTGCTGATCTGGAAAATTGTCACGACGGTCCACGACAAGAGAGAGTTCGCCAAGTTCGAGATGGAAAGGTCTTTGGCCAAGTGGGACAGGGCAAGTAGTTTCTATACGAGTCTGAACCCGGAATACGGTCGTCGATTGATGATCAAGGCTTAACGAAACTACGAATGGTCGGTCGAACTTCCGGGAGGGACTCTTTCCGTGGACGCGCCGATCTCGATACTTTTCGATCGAAAAACTTTCCAAATCCTCAAGGGAATTGAAATCCTTTCCAAATCCTCGATTTCTTCGACGGGCCAACGTACCTCGTTGAATTCGCGGGTTAAAACTCTTTCGCGGTGGGCAACCAGGTCGCAACCCGAATCTAGTCCGGTTTTGGCTTGGGTGGTTTCGGTTCGGCCTTGTCGTTCGGGATACGCGCTTTTATACAGGGTCAGCAGCGATTCGATTTATACCTTGAAGAAGGTATTCGCGCATACCTAACAAGACCCAGAGAGTATTCGAATAAAATCAAGTTCGACCGTTAAGACGCGAACATTGAGTGGTTACTGAGTCAAGATGGTTCGAGGTTACTATAAATTTGCAGGCTCCTCACCGGAACCGAACAATCAAACAAAAATATTCCAACTTGATTGGTCACTTTCTTTTCAAAAATCTCAAAAATGAATAACGACGTTAAGAGCAATGCCCGAAATTTGTATAGTCTTAGAAATACAAGATCAGCCATTTTCAATCTTCTATTCGGTTTTAATTGACAAATTCCGCGCGGTACGCGCCTATGGTCGCTTTGGCCCGTCCGCAGTGCCGACCGGTAAAAAATCACTCTCGTACACGGAGAAACCTACGGTGGAAAACGGTACACCGCCGAATAACGTCTCACGCACTATCCTTACTTTTAAATACGAAGGAGGGTTTCGCAGCGTTTATTGATCACGCTCGTCAGTATTTAGTTTTTTATCCCGATCGAGCCCTGAAGTTTCAACCTTGCCAACCTTGATTCTTCGAAGCAAAAGGCGGCCTCCGGAATGATTCCTTTCTCGAAATAGGTCCAATTTTTTGGCACCCCGTATACATAGATCAGTCAAAAATCGCAAATACGTTGAAACGGATTCGGATAGTTAGTTCATTCGTCCGTAATCTTTCGCAGGGCGACAACCCGCTGTACAAGCAAGCGACGTCCACCTTCAAGAATCCAACCTTCAGCGAGAGCACTACCAAAATTTGAGCCGCCGTTCGCCGACCTCGAAAATGTTGCTTTCTTCGCTTCGACAACGATCGCGCAATTTTATTAATTGGTACCTTTCTCGAACGACGAGAAACTCGAAAGGAGCGTCGAGTTCCGCATCTTTTCTTTTATAGAAATAAAAAAAGCGCTCGTAAGTTTAAAATGAGCCTCCTACGATTGAAACTTCACTCTCGATACACGGAATACTCAATAAAAGTTGATCATTTTAATTTTGCGATCCGACACGAATTCAACCGAAGCCAAGCGCGCGAAACCAGGTTGGCTCTCAGGTCCGGAATATTCAATCGAGTCTTTGCATTAAAAAACATAGCATCAAACATAATAGGGATACTTCACAAAAATGAACGACTCGAGCATCAATCGTGAAACGATGAAACAAAAAATACCGATTTTTATTTCGATACCACTGATTTTGATTCGATCGATTCGTCGCGAAGCGGAGTCCGGAGTATAGCGACGAACGCAACCGATACCCGACGACTAGCGGCGCGGTGGCCCCGTGAACCAAAGAGACGGTAGCGCCACGGTCTTGTACGCGGGTCTGGAAACTCCTGGAAATTTATGGTCGCGGCGAGAGCTCCGCCAAACAAAATCTTTTATTTTTCAATGCTGCCGCCGCTTGGCGCGATACGAAACGAGTGCTCGAGCGCGGCTAAACGGCACAACCTATTCTTCTTCTTCTTCTTCTTCTTCTTCGTTGCCGCGTGTACGGGCTATCAGCGCGTATTATCGCGGTTTCCGTTATCGCGGTCAATCGACCGTTCAAGTCGGTTTTAAAGTTGAGAAAAGGTTCGAAAGTCGTGTTTGCGCGTGTATACGCGCACACGCGCGCACCCGTCTTTGACCGTTGATATCTAGGCGACCAATGGTCGCACGGCGAATAAAGGGTGCGACCATTGGACACTCGAATAAATCGTCGACAAAGGCGAGCGATTTACTTTCCGAAAAAATGTTTCATACGCTACGTCATTTTGAAAAATCCGAAAATAAGATGTTTCTGGAAAATCGCCGACGATACGCAAAATTATTGAGGATACCGTTGACTCGAAGCGTGCATTCTACAATTCCACATAGCCAAAAAAACCCCAAAAAGTTTCACCTCGATCGATCTATACGTATTTTTGTTTGATTCGGTAACTCGAGAATAAAAAACTATAAAATTTTACTTTCCTCGCTAAATATGGTCGTATTTTTCAAGTTACGGCGCGTAATGCACGCTGTTCGCAAATCCACCGCTTTTAAAGAAATTGACAGAGCGCGAAAATCTTGAAACGGCGCCGTTTCCAAAATAACGCGGTCGGCACAAAATGATCGTAAAAACAAAAACAACGCAAAGCTGGACGTACGAGCTGCGAATTCCTGTTTGGTAAATTGGCGTGAGTTTTTCATTTTGTTTGTCTTTGCGTTTGCCTTTGTATCTTTCGAGGGAGCCTACAGGCGCGCACAGACGAGTATCGCGAGTAAACGGGTACAACGAGTACTATTCCGATTGGTAAATTCGCGCCGGTACGGGCCGTTAGGGCTTTCCGCCTGTCTCCCCCTTCCGACTCTCGCCATCGCGAATACCGGATTATTCGTCTCTCCCTTGTTCCATTGTACTTCCATCGTACCCCACCGGAACGTAACCCCCGCGGAGGCCACCGTCGCCTCGCGCCGCGCTGTACCGCATTTGCCAAGGATACGGGGAAACGGACCGGTATCTTCGGACACCTTGCTACGCGGACTCTTCATTAAAGCAGGTACATACACCAAGGCCTGATGAAAACCAGCGACCTCCCGGTCACTGGTCGACGCGCCTGCCGGAGCGCCGCTGAACGGTCACCACTGCTGGTATCGGCCACGCGTAGCGCCGGTTCGCTTCGGTAACGGCGATAGCTGTAACCCCTATCCCGTATAGCCCCCGTCCACCGGCCTTGGTCGGTAGACAAAACTAGAGTTGTACAAAGATCGAAAGCGGTCGAGTCTGTGTTCCAATAGCGGTGGAGAATCCTAGCCTCTTGGAAGAACCATTGCCGATATTGGACGGATATTGATTATCCAACCTCGACTCGACCTTTCGAGTCGAAGCTTGCTCGATTTTGTAACATTTGGCTCGAAGATTCAATGATTCGTGAATATTTCTTAACGAAGTAAAATTGAAACTGTCCGAGATTGGGTCCGAGCGCGTGTAAAATCGTAGCCTCGCCGGCCAGCCAGCCAGCCAGCCATTACCGTTGTCGGACAAAAATTTGAGGAGATCGATTCGAGCGTATCCCCGATTCATACCCGATTCGAAAATTATTTTGGAAAAATGGACCGACGATTCGAGCAATTAATAGAATCGCGCGGGGTGTTTTTCTCTACCGTTCCGGGCTTTTGTTCGCGAGGTTCGGTCCCCGATGGTTCCTCGACTATAAAGAAGACGGCGGTGGGGGGGAGCGGGCAGGAGGCCCGCGGCAAAACGGCGAGAGTTTTGCTTTATTGTTTCTCGAAGCAAGAAAGAGGCAGCGGCTCGTAACGCGCTCGTAAATTCGTCACCGGTCGGTCTCCGCGTTCCATTCCCATACGTACAAACTTACGATACTCCTCCGAGCTCTTTCTCTCGCTCGTGGAGCGTTACTCGTCGCGGATGAACCGATATTTCTCATTGGTCGAGGATAAAAAACGGTTGCTCGCGCGGCCGCGAGCCATTTTCATACGTGAAATAAAGCGTGTAAATAATAACTGAACGTACGAGAGGAGGCGAAAGAGCGAGACGGGAAGAGCGCGTCCGATCGGAGGATATAAATTTGATGCGCAAGGAAATTTGACGCGATTCCGGAGCAAATAATAAATTTATAAGCCGTGCGTGAAACGAGGGTTTATTCGTGCGCGATCGTTCGCCGTTACCTTATACGCCAATAACGATCTTCACTCGTCCAATTATTTTTGCTAGTTATAAATCCACGAAGGTTAGCCGCGTCAGCGTTGATTAAAACGTTACACGACCGTTTCCCGCTCCGCGTATACCCGACGCGTTTAAATATTTCACGAAACCTCGAACGAACGATGCAACTTGGCGAAGAATACGATCCGAAAAAAATTCGTTGTTACAATTGGCAATATTCACCAGCCTCGATGTTCATTGATCGGTAATCATCGATGCTTTCGGCAGGGTCCGCCGTAAAAGTTTCGACGACGTTTACTTTTATTGGATTTGCGAATCGTTGGAGCCACGGGTGAGTTCGTTCGGGTTTGTCGATTGTTCGTCTCGCGTTCGGGCTTGGTCGTGTTTGTCGATTGTTCGGGCCAATTCGCGTTTGCTCGGGTTTCTCGCTGGTTCGCCCCGCGTTTCCGTTACTTCGCGTTTGTAGGTTGTTCGGCCCGCGGTTTTCGAACGCGTCCTTCCGTCAGCCATCCGTGGCTCCGAGCTTCGCGTCGTCGAGCCGTCCGTGATGGTTAGCCCGAATTGCGAAATACCGATCGAAAAGATTGCAAATGCCAAAGTGAAAAATGTACGTTGAAGGAAGACACGAAAACGGGAACGAAGGGTACGAACCGGCGCGTAAGGTGGAATCGCGACGTGAAATTTGGATACGTCGCGGTTCGAATTTCGAGCGTCTCGCGCAGATTCCGGAGCGGACGAACGAACAAGAATTAACAATGGAAAGAGTCGAGGGGGGTGGGGGACGAGACACTTCGAAAAAGGATTCGGAGGCCTCGGGAACGAGGAAACACCGTACGCGTTCGTACGTGTGGTTCGAGTGTACACGTATACGTGGGAAGAGCGAACCGAAGCCGGGCGCGTCGGCGCTCCTCACTAAATCATCACCGTATGTCCGTTTCTTTACATTGCCCAGATTTTATTGATTATTTTACGGCCAGGAACATTGTAAATCTCTTCATCCCGGGTCGTGGGCCTCCGGCCGCTCTCTCTTTCTCTCTCTCTCTCTCTCTCTCTCTCTCTCCCTCCAGGTCCGTTCTATCGCTACGTTCTGGCGTTCGCATTTGAAGAAATTAAAAAGGGAAAAAAGGAGGCGAAGAGAGAGAGCCTTCGCTTCTCGAGCAGCCGCGACTCCATAGATGTCCAATTATAAACGAAAAGTTGTGGAACATTGTTACCGATATTCCCTCGAGACTCTAGTCGCAGCTCCGTCGATCTTCAAATAATATTTCATACGTATATACAGGGTGGCTCGAAGAGCGACGAAAGGGCCATTCGAGTTCTTTGGACAAGCGCCGATTCGAACGTCACCCCCATCTCTGTTCTACTCTACTTTATTATTCAACGGAGAAAACAAATTTGCCAACTTTGCCCGCTATTTTTTATTTCCGTTTTTTCATACGAAGCGTGCCTTGCGATAAATGTATCTTCGATTCTTTTTGCATTCACGTTTTATAACCTTGTAACGTGTATTAGCTCAAACGGTTAGGTTTGTGGTAAATACTGATGAATAAAATTACACCGGTTTTATACTTTCGAATTGTTTTAGCGAGTAATTGGCGAGATGCGTGTAAAAAAAATACCATTGTCACGGATGTGTTGAACCGTCTCGTACCGTTTCTTTCCGATTGATCGAACGATCTTGCACAATTGTTCGTTTTACCGGATTCTACGAGATGTGTAGGTAGCACGGACTTGTAGTTTCTGTAGTTTTTGGATTTCACCCACAAATAAACATCATCGAATGGTGCAAAGTGAATTTCACATATATCGTTACGTTTCGTTACAAAGTGACGCGAAGGGTTAATATTTTAACGAATAACGCAGTGTTTTGTAATTTTATAATTGAAGAAGAATTACCGCGCGAGTCACTCGAATTATGACGGAAAAAAGTCTACGCTCGTCGCTATAATTACCAATTTCTTGTAGTTGTACCACCCCGTACACCCCCTTTTTGGATTTTGACGGCACCTCTTCCCTCCTCTGCCCCTGTTTTTCCGTCACTTTTGTTTCCTCCCGGTTCCCCCACCTTGCTTTTCCTCCTGTTTTTTCCACCGTGTTTCCTCCTATTTCCCCCAACCTCGCTTCCGACTTACCCCCCCCTGTACCGTATTTACCGCGCGATTTCTGTCACGGGCACGGGGAAACTGCGGAAAACCTATGCCAGTACAGCCGCCGGTCCCAAGTTCACCTCCCGGCCGCGGAACGAGTTTCATCGAAAAATTCCGAAGAAAAATCTCGTCCGCTACCGGGATTCGAACCCGGGGGACCTACCGATCCGCTAGTCGCGCCTTAACCCGCACGACCAACGGATCGGTTACCAATTTCTCGTATACCTTTTGAGAGAAGAACGCTTACATATGAGAAAAACGAAATAACATTTCTTGTTACAGGGAAATCGAAAATTAAATAAGAAACGCCCCGTCTGTAAAAGTAAGCGGGATCACGGGGCACGCGGCCCAGGGTGGGGGCGGGAGGAGGGAACGCGGAGAAACGAACGCAAGGGTAGATATTTCTTTTGGATGTCAATCCTCGGGACACCCCGTACACTTCTAAACAACTGGCGGTTATCGCCGGTTTTGGGCGCGAACACGTAAAACGGGAATTTTTCGAGAGCCGCGCTCCCCGATCTTGAAACCCACAACGATGAATAATGTCCATTTTAAAGGGCAAAATTGTGGACATCGCGGGCGTTCGAGTAAACTGGATTTTCTTAACGAGGCATCTCAGAGTCGTAATTTCCCAGTGATTTTAACGGGTCTCCGTGTCCAGAGGCTCGACTGCGAATGGAGATTTTATTCTCTACCGTGTCACGTGCCGATCGTACGCAAGCGCGTTTGGAATAATTACCGGATCGTGGAAAACGGGGAAAGAAGGGTGACATCGATGCGTCAAACCGATCTTCCGTCAACCGCGGAGAAGTTTGTTTTATTTATTTTTTTAAACGTGAACCTCTTTTTCACATCGGTCGATGAATCATGAATAATATTCTTCTTTTTCTTTCTCAGGGTGTCATCCCTTCTTACTTCCCTCGTTGTTTCTAAACGACTGTCCCCGAGAAAACTGTGGAAAACCCGCACCGGTACGGACGGCCTCTGTATTCTCCGACTCCTTGGTACGCGGACCTTTCGGTCGAGGTATCCGCACCAAGGATTCTGAAGACAAACGGCCTTCCGCGCGCGGCTGAACGGCCACTGATCCGAGTATCGGCCTCTCCCGATGCTGCGTATTGCTCGAGCCGCGCTCCGACCGTCCAACCACCGGAGTCTCTTTTCCAAAGATCCATTAATTTTTCATTAACTTTAAAAAATAAATTGTTTTTTACTGCATTTTCAAGTAAATCGATCGATCGTCGATACCGCGCCGTCTAACGATAACGCGAGCAAAAATATTCGCAGGAAGGACGCGCGAAAGAAAAAACAGTGTGTTTCTCAAAAACTGAAAATACAATAAACTATACGGGAGTGATTTTGATACTAGGTAAAACGGGGTATATACAATTGCGTTTCAGATACTACGTTGCGGGCTGTCCGGTGTATACGTTAGGAAAAGGATACTTTGAATCCGTCGTATCGACGCGGTGTTGTTTATCGGCGCATCCTTTTGGTTCACTCCTGGATACACGCGTGACAAGTGCATCGTCGATTCGGGAGAGGGAAAAATGCTCGCGGGGACCCCAAAGATGAAAATTGTCATTCTTATCGAAAGGGATTTCGAGGATATTTGGCGCGACGTATCATTCAGCAGCGGGATCGCAAGATACTCGGAGGACGGCCCCTGAAGTCGGTTGAATCGCGTATCCCTTTTCTTTATACGTACGTGTGTTTTGTATAGACGGGTGTGTAGGAATCCATATATGCCGCGATTACTCCGTGGCTCTCGGTTCGTTAGCGCACAACCGTAAATCAAACCACAGGGGTGCCAACCGCTAATATACCCGCGGTTTTTTTCTCAATCTCCCTCTCTTGGCACTTGACGTCTCTCGGACAGGTTCGCGCGGTCGCTACGTTCGGTTCCGGGAGATGCGGTGACCACGCGTGAGCGAACCACCGGATACCGCGCGCACGGTAAACGCTTGAAATATCTTATCCGATAATGGGTTCGTTAAACGGCAACGTATCGTACGGCACTGTCGGGTTCCTTTTTGTCGTATATGGGAGTTCGCTCGAAGGAATCGGCGACTCGTTGAAAAATATCGCTGTAATGCGCGCGCGTGTACGGGCGACCGTGCGCTCGCGTCGGGACGCGCGTTCGTCCTTGGACGCAGGCGCGCGACTGGGTTTGCGCGCGACACAACTTCGGTTGTACGTTTTCCAACGGGTACGTCGAACATGACGCACGAATTAAAATAATTCAGAAGCGAATGCACCGTCTTCGTTATACATATAAGCCGCGTATATTCGATGATACGCGGTGCGTGAATAAAGCTACGAGACTCGTTGTTTTGAGATTTCTCATTCAAATAGAATTACAATTTTATATCGTAAACCTCGAAGCGACTTCCTTCCGAAACCACGCACCGTTGAAGACGGTTCTTCCGCTCCTCGTTGCGATGTTGGGACTCCGATACCGGAATAGCCGTCAGCCTGCTGAATTTTAGCAAGTTTCCCGTGCACCGTGCCCAAGTCCGAAACAAAACTTGACGGCGCATCGTTGCTCGATATTAACGTCCCTCATTTTTTCGAAAACGACAAAACGTTTCGCAAGGATAATCGATACTGACGAACAAACGACTGGAGCGAGTTCGAACCATTCGCGAAGGCGTATCGCGCGTTCCCCCGCCGCCTCTCCGAGCCCAGCGCCTCGAGTCTCGTTACTTAATTTACGGACCGAGTATACGTATCGCGACTACCCCGGCCAGTCTCATCGGTATCTTCGGGATGGAAGGGAGGGGGGAGAAAGAATCAAAGGAACGAAAAATATAATAAAACGATCGTTCAATACTGAAAAGAATAAAGCGCAAGATTGTACAGAAAGGGATTATAGAAAAAAAGAATATTCCGAAGGGTTTTCCCAGGAATGCGCGAGGGTGAGAACAACTTCAGGGAACGATAGCAAAGGATTCGATTCGCGCACCGTACACGCTAAATCCCGCTTTAAGGTGAGATATACGAACGATGTAAAAAAGCAAATGGCAATTTAAAATTTATACAAGAGCCTATTAGATATTTTTATTGGGCGCCAGCACTCGAGAGCGGTTAAATCTCACTTGAAACGGCAGTTGAATCACTGCTTTGCAAAGTAGGGCCGTAGAGAGGGGTCGGCGACGCGGGGCAAGGGGCAAGGCTCGAATAATTTCTGGAAGGGGAGAGAGAAGGAAAGGAGCAGTGCCGTTTCTTTTTTTAAATCTGGCGCATGCATCGCGGACCTCGACCGTACACAGGGTGAGGCGCTGACCGTTGCCATTTTGAATGTCTCTGTCACTATCGACGTCACACGCAAATGTTCGAAGCAAAAGTTGTACCGTACGAGAGGGGTCGTTAAATTCGACCATTTTTTTTTCTCAGTGGGGGCGCTGTCGCACGGTAAAGGTCACCTCCACTTTTTCAAATGGGACGGTACATTTTTTTTCAAATACCTCAGAGAGCATCCGAGACTGCATAAAAAACGTTTAGGGGTCGAAGTCAGTGAAGGTCATTTAAAATAAAAAGTGACATGAACTTTATTATTGTGTGAAATGAACTTTATTTACGGTGGGTGTTCGAAGTGATTGCAACTGGAATCAATGCGGTATCGCGATCTTCTTATCATGAATTTCTTATCTCTTCGGCACTTATCGCCGAAGTCTCGTCATTGTCTTGTATGTAAACAACGGCGGATCTGCCGTTGAATTCTGCCGTTGAATTCTGCCGAAGGGCTCGACGCCGGATTCAAAGAGGCAAATCATTTATTGATCGGATTTTATTTACCTATGCGGCAACATTAACGAATCATGGAAATATTAACTCGCGTCACACGCATCTGTATTCAACTGAATATCCACATTGGCTGCGGCAAGTTGCGCACCAAAGACCGGGGCCCGTTAATGTGTAGCACGAGATTATTGGGGATAGAATCATGGGCTCTTGTTTCATCGAAGAGAATCTTAACGGTAGGAGGTACGCCACGTTCCTTCATGAAATATTACGTCCGTTGTTGGAAGAAATACTTTAGGAAACAGAATATAGTATCACGACGGGTGCTCGGCACATTTTTCGCCGATAGCTGGAAATGAATCGCAAAAGAGATTTTCGAATCGTTGGATCGAACACGGAGGAGCTGTATCGTGGCCGGCCGGCTCGCTCGCCAGACTCGTTTATTCCTTGCATGGAACGGATCGCATCGGAGAGTCGAGGAACCTTAGCGTCGTCTTTTGACGACCAAGCCCGTGTCGCCGCATGTTCGATACCCGAGATTTGAACACGCGCGAGTTTTGACTCGTAACTTTATAACCGTGATCTTTACGATTTCGCGGACGCTGTGTAGTTTACGTTACGTATAAACGATCCAGGATCGAAAATTGTTGACGAGAGGCTCCACGCGTCGTCCAATGTAGAACCCAGAGATTTTCGGTATGGTTGCGTGGTTTTCCGTGGGATGCGACGTATATTAGGTGTAGTAAGAAGACATCCATTATATTTCAGACGGCTCTAGTTATTTGTATCTCGGGTCGTACAAGTCCGGCCGAGTTACATTAGACGGCGTTGGAAGGACGACGCTCCGTACTAAACAACCTCATTCGACAATTTTGCGATTGGCTCGCTCGGATCCTGATTGGTTGACTGCAGAAAATAATGGATTTCCTTGTACTACACCTAATATGATATCGCTTATACGAAAAGTGGGTTCCCTTTGTTCCGTGTACACCCTTGCGCGTCTTTACGTATCTCTTCTCTTTTCTCCTCGAGAAAAGAGCCACATATTGGGTGACATTTCCAGCACATTGGAAAATACAAGGAGCCCTTCTTTTTAGGGCGAAGTTTAAGGTGGATGTGGACCCGTACGGTCTCGGTGGCTATCAACCTCGAGGGCTACTATAGGCACCATCGGACGTAATTAATGTTGCTGTAGGCAGCGTCGGATATAATTAATGATGCGGTAATGAGCTTATTATTTTTAATAATATTTAGTTGGGGTTAAGTCCAGGGTTATACCCGCTGCGCGGGACTCTCATGACCATAGTGAAGTGTCGACCGGGGTGGGGGAGTGCTTCTACGAGCCCGTTAATTGAATACGCCAATCATTGTAACGAGCGCGAGCTCCGCACGCACTAACCGCTCCTCGATGAGTGCTTGGTTATAATACCATCGGGTCCGGGGTCGTGTTCATCGTTAAAACAGTACACCCACGTTTATTGGAACGCTCGACATACTCGTTCTTCCGTTTTGCGCTCCAAGTATCGTTCTTCATCCGGAAACATTCGTTTGATTTTGAACCGTCTCGTAACCCAATCGCGATTGATCGTTCGATCGAAGTGTAACATCGCTTTCAAAGTTTGGTGCCGCGTTTTCCAGCGCACCGTGTAAACGGCTTATCAGCGGAATGACATTACTGACCGTGACATAATTTTGTTCGGAAATTTATTTTGTCAACGTTTCAAAGGGCTGTAGTAACGGAAAAATATCACGCGGAGAACCCACGTCAAATACTACGAATACTACGACTCGCGGCAAATAGAACGTTTCATCGAACTCACCGAGTTGGGTGCATTACACGATTAAAGCGACGCTTTGCGCGAAGAAATCTTTGATGCAGGGTCGGCGAACCTGGCGTCAACGTTGCCACCTGCATTACGCGTGGACGAAATAAGGTATGAGACAATGAGGTAAACGAGGAGGATGAAACGAGGATGCGGGGAAGCTGAGAAGCTCGATACAAAGGAGAAAAACTGTAAACGCAATGATCCGAAAAGAACTAAAATGGATAAAAATCGGCGGCGAGCTACGTAGAAGCTCAAGGGACTAACCGAGTTGAATCGCGGCCAATCGAAAATTGGCTCGCAAAAAGGACGGCTACGAATCCTCGCTCTCTCTCTCACCCCAAACTCTCACACGCGCAAAAGAAAACAAAAGAAAGAAAAACGGAAAACAAAATCGAAGTGGGAAAGCAGGAAAAAGAAAAGTCAAAAAGTACAAAAGAACTAAAGTAACGAAGGCAGGGGTAAACGCAAAATTAAGTCGCAATCGCAAAATCCGTTATCTCTCGCTTGAGGCTCAACGTTGACCGATCGTCGTCGCGGCTGCAGCCGCGCGCTCGCCGAATTCGCGAAAGTTCGAGAAGTCTCGAAGAGATCGGCGAGCGTTACTTGAGAGGGCAGCGCCCCGGCGGGCAAGAATCTATTAAACGGGACAATCGATAATGGGCTCAATGCTTGGGATAACGCAGGGCGGGCTATTAACGGCAATTGGATTTAGGGAGATAGGGTTCCGCTCTGTACGGTGACTCTCCAGCAGCGGGACGACTGCTCGGGGCTCGGTTCGCGACAGTGCGGCTCTCGCTCTTACGGCGGATCGCTCGGTCGGCTCGGACGGCTGGCTTCCGCAGCCTCCGCGCCGTTTGGCGCGGCGGCGGCGGCTGACGGGAACTGGCGGACCGGTGGCTTGGCGCCTCCACGGGACGCCGGCTCCGCACGGAGGGACGGTGTCTCGGCGTTCAGAGAAGACTGCCACGGCTGATTCCCCCGCCGGGGGAATTACGGGAATGAATATCCCTGCTATTAGCCCTCTTAGGTTCACCAGTTAGTAATATTAATTAGTAACATTCCAGTTGTCGTTGGAACCAAACAGAAAACTCAACATTTGTGCTAAAACTCTACTCCGTGTACAAGTTATAATTCAAACAAAACCGTATATATCTTCAAGTTGCAGTACTTTTTACGAATTATATTTAAAATGATAAATTAAACGTTACGCGAGTAAGATATCGGCACAAAGCGGTTGTGCGAGCAATGCGCGCGTGATATTTGCATTGCAAGATGCTGTACAACGATACACCATACCCGGCTCAATGAACTCGCGGCGCTTGGTCCTGCTCGTAGCAGGTCACGTTAAACGATGACAAGCACGGGCGGCATAGTTCCGGAGGCACTTGACACCACGGCCCTTTTCAACGTCGCTAAAATCAGCCCTCGAGCCTTTTCAACTTTTTCCAAATTTATCTTCGGAGTCTCATCCAAGCACGATGTTTTTCTCAATAAACCAAAAAATATCGTTATCCCTAGAAATTGGCATATCCGTATGTAAATTTATTCACGATCGAATAAACTTGGAAACTGCGAGTGATACGGCACCGGGTGATATCACGCGAGTGTCTCTTCGCGTTCGTGTATAAATCTATGTGTGCGTCCGTTCCGAATGTACGACGACGGGGTCGTGGGCTCCTGTGGTGCGCACCGGGCTTCGACACCCACACGCCGTGTCGCCTCAGGAAACACATAAATTAAAAGCACGTCTCGCGGGAGACTCACGGAGGCCCCTGTACGAACGATATTATTGTCGGAGACGTTCTTGGATATTTTACTTCCCTAGTCGGACCTATATACGACTGGATGTCTATACCGGGTCTATACTGGGTGCCTGGAAATTCAAAAACATTCCATTTACGTTATTCACGGTTCGTTTGAAT
This sequence comes from Ophioninae sp. A BG-2022a, assembly GCA_030523105.1. Taxonomy (NCBI): domain Eukaryota; kingdom Metazoa; phylum Arthropoda; class Insecta; order Hymenoptera; family Ichneumonidae; species Ophioninae sp. A BG-2022a. The sequence goes on from JAPYZI010000488.1 coordinate 45,954, forward strand.
AAAACGTGTCGTATTATATACTTTACGAAATTCAATAGTTTCCGAGTAATCACGGACTTAGCGTTGCTTGGTCGACTCTTGGTTGAGAAATTGAAACAATGGAAAATTTGGAAAACATGCACGGTGCTTGATAAGTGTCGAAGTATTTTTTTTTCGCTTTAACGATTTCACGGCGCTTCGCATCGTTACGAAAGCTCGTGGCTTCCGGACGGAGGCCTCGTTGAGAATGAGCGTTACGCCGACGTTTTGCAAATTTTACAGTCTGCGTCATCAGGGCTGAGAGCTCCGATTCTTCAGGGACGAAGCTCTCGAGTTTCAGCGTCTCGCTTATAAAGTCAGAGTCATCGTTCCGGATCACTGCACCATCCAATCGGATGTTCTTAAATGATTACCCGGGCAATTAAATAACCGGGACGACGGTGTTCCAAGCAGGGTTCTATGTTCAGCCAAGGCCGGTTGCATAACGCGGTCCATACTTGATGCACCGTTGTTGTTCCTTGATCCGTGTACTCGTCGTCCTTCCGGTTTCTCCGATGCACGAGTTACCGCGTGAGCAACGTATCTTGTAAACTCCTGGGATACCGAGCGGTGGTCGTTGGTCTTTGGGGCCAGGCCATCCGTACTCGTGCCATCCACGTTTGAGGCTCGAAGATGACTCGTGCGTTACGTTTTCCAAGGATCTTGGCTATGCGGTAAGTAATTCCCCGAAGGTAAGGCAGGTAGGTTATAACTGTTCTCCGTTCTTCGGGATGTTTATCTTCCGGTGTGGTTGCATTTTCTGTGCCAGCTACGTTTTATTTATTTTCTATTGATTTTTTCCTCACGGTGCACACTGTTAGCGCTTTCACCCGACCCCACCCCTCCCGTCCGTCTCGCCCTGTACAGATATTGCCCCAATTTTTTCCGGTACCAATATCCGACCAGAACCCAAACCCCTTCTCAGTTTCTTTAGATTCTTGGGTATGCAGACTTTTCGTTAAAGCGTGTGCACCAAGCACACGGAAAGCCGTTTTTGGTCGAAAACTGCTTTCCGTAAAGTGCAGCGCGGACCGGCGCGTCGTCACGATGGAAGTGCGAGTCGCTCGTGCGCCCTTTTCTTCCGGATACTCTCCCCGAATCGTTTCAAAACCTCAGAGCGGAACTTCCGGTCAACAGTTTGCCGCGGAGGAACAATTTCCGCGTGCGCGACGCGTCCGCGATCGAAGAAGCAAACGTGCGTTGCCTCGTTGCTTGACTCGACTCGGCGAGTTCTTTTTTGGGCCGAGGAGAGCCATTGGCTCGATTGTCGCTTTACTTCGGGATCGTATTCGTAACACCACGATCCGCCACCGGTAATCGCCTTGGGAAAAAAATTCTTTTTTGTTTTATATAAAAAAGATAGTGGATGTACGTTTGTATATTCGTACATGCGTATATGTACGGAACCGACGTTTCGGACTGTTCGTATCGATGTACCGCGGAGTATCGCGCCCTCGATAAGGATAACATTGATTATCTTCTGTTCAATGAATAATAGATTATTTATTATTCCGAGTCATTGAAATAATGCAGCGTTATTAAAATTGTATTACCGATGGAACGAACAGCTTCGCTCATCGCTGTTGTTCCGAGAGTCGATCGTTCAGCCGTGGACCAACAGGGGGTTCGGCCGACCAGCGGAAAGCTGATACCGCTGACAGCGCGATGCATATACTTGAACAAAACCGTTGGTTCTCTAACGAAGCCGTTAATTATTATCCCACGATAATCCTTGTACTTATTCTTTTCACAAATATGCCAACGTTTGTTCGACAATTGTCGAATATGTTCGACAATTGTCGAATGTACGGTACGAAGACAATACGCTACTGCGCGGATGCTCCTCGCTGCCTAAGGTCTTGAAAACACGTTCGACGACATTTACATATATACGCAGGGCTATGGGAAATTAATATTTCTGCAATATATTTTGTGGCGTTTCAATAAAGTCTCGAAATAACACAAATCGATTAGCATTGTTTCCTCGTTATAACGTTGTATACGAATACAGCGGAACTTTGGCGAATTATTAAATAAATATGTACGATATATAGTCGAAGTATTTGCATATATCAAGGCGTGGCCGAAAAATTCTCTATAACTGTACCCAATAAATTTCGTTCTCATTGATTGGGCTGTCGGCATAAAAATACAGCGTCCGGTTTATTCTTCTTCAACGCGAAATCTGTACGCGTGTGTGCGCGTGTATTCGCGTTCCGACCTTTCGTAGTCACAGCGTCGACTGTTTATTTCTGTTTATTCATTTTTTATGGCCACTGGCTGTGCTAACTCGTGTCGTTAATTCATAAAATGATTGCGAATTTCGTAACGCTTGGGCGTATGGGAGCGACCGGTGCATCTTGGATGTGTCGTGCGACATTGATAAAAAAAAAAAAAAAAACATTAACATTATGTCCCAGAAGAGAAAGAGTCGGTCACGGTTTATCGCTACGATAATAGGCACCAAGGGGCATGGTTCAACAATGGTAAACTACGAAGGTTTACGAATTTTCGTAATCGTATCTCTCTGTCTTTATTTTTCTTGAGATTTCTTCTTCACCGCTGTGCGCTGTTAGCGCTTTTGGTTGTCCCCTTCCTTCCTCCCGTGTATCACACCCGTGTATGTATGGGTGCGACGGATACAAACATACATATTTGTAATATATAAATATGTAAGCGTAAATAAAGTAGCGTGCGATAGTTCGTACGTACTTCCCCTAAATCTGGTATGGCTCGGGAAAGCATGTTCGGGTTGGTTTGGGTTTGTACCGGGAAGTCGTACACTTGTGTTTGCCGAAGAAGACGATTTTGAGAGGATACGACTGGAGTTTTCCAGTTGTCCCGATTGGAAGCCGAGCGCTTCGTTCCGGACGAATCGTCGTATACGACGATTCGTTTGATACGCAGGATTGTCGTTCGCTTTCGATATCACGGAAATTCTTCATTATACGAGCGATCCGTTTAAATTTCACCCGGACGAAATTTCTATCTTTTTCCGTTCTCTCTTTTCATCGATAAACCACGCGGATGAACGTCTCGTTCGGAAATACCTTCGATATGTTTGCTAGTTTCGAAAGGTTGCCCGGGAGGTCCACAAAATTCCAGACACGCCCCTCTCGATTCGGGAAAGAAAAACAATATCTATGACTGCGGGCCTCCGAGTCTCGAGAAATATGAGAATCCTAATTCAATTAAGACGAACCGGTTATTAACCGGGGGAAGTCTTATTTCCTCTCACACGTTCCTTTTTCTTTTTATTTTTCTATTGTCCCTTCTCGTTCCAACTGTCCCGAGGAGTAGAATGTGTTCCGTCGACAAACGAAAATCAGCGATTACTTCGAGCGCTGCTCTGTTTTTATGGATATTCGATGGGAATGAAAAAAACAATTCTTTGGTAATTACTATGATTAGTTATGAACATTTAAAATGTCGCAAAACTCTGCCTCAATGAGGATATTTGTTAAAAATCGGAGGGTAAAAAATCATAAAAAGATTATTTATAATTGGATGCGCTCATAAAATTTATAAAGAAAAAATAAAAATAATTAGAGGTGCGATCGATGTTTTTACCTTTGATCGAACGAACCAAGGATCTGGAACGAAGCGTCTCTGTGGATCGCGGGCGCGAGCCAATTTGATAACGGATGTGAACGGCGACGTCGACGCTTTCTCTCTTTTCAGTTGTCTCGAGTATCATGAAACTCATAATTTTAATGATTTCTATTAGGAAAAAAAGATCATCGGCGGAGACTCGCGTCCGTGCCGCACGTACGGCTGGTATCAAATATTCGTTCCCTGATTCTCGTATCGACGGTTAATAGAGTGGGAAAAGCAGAGAGAGCGGCGGCAAAACGCGGACAGTTTCGATTGAATATAATCAAAACTCAAATGTCATAAAAACATAAGAGTTCTCGCGTCTCTTGTCAATTGAACCCTTTCCTGTTACTTCCTGTACGCGTTTCCCCAATTTGACCAAACATTTGTCGCGTTGTTACAACGAATTTAAGGGATAATTTCGCTCTATGATTTTGAATCGATCTTTTCTTTTCTGCTAAAAATATAATGCAAGGTAATAAAATTGATATACGTACAATTGGTGGCACAGCGACAAAAATGATAAAGGGTTCGATTTTCAATTTTCCCGGAACGCCTCGCGAAGCACGCGTTATATCAAAGCTAAGGGGTTACCCCCACTCGCGATTTTGGAGAAAACGATTTTTTTGTTGAATTTTTTTGAAGTACAAGCATCTGAGAATACGTCCTGAAAATGTCAAGTTTATCCGAACAAAATTGACTGAGATACGAGCGTTGAAACGGAATAATCCGTTGTGCAAAGGTATAAACGATCTCAGGCGAGAAACGAGGCTTTCCAACACGATTACAAACCACTTCCATCAAACGTATCGGACGCCATCGGGCCTATACGCAACGATCCGAGCAAGGAAACTCAACTGGAAAGGCGCGTCGGTGGCTTCGATCGAACCAACGACGAAAGCTTCGACCAACTTGTTTGGAAAATCAGCCCGAAAATCGTCTCGAGTGGAGCAATTGTTGCAAATTTAACAGCTTATATCGCCGTTGGACTATTCAACGAACGTTCAAAGTCATTATTATTTTATTTGAACTCAATCGGAGTGAGCTGTGGACGCAACGCGCACGAATACGCTGATAAAATGACGGAAGCACGGATCGCGCTGGCGGAGAGACGCGCGCCCGAGAGCACGCGCGAGGGAAGAACGTTACGACGGCAACACCAAATTTCCGTTTTCCAAGCGGCATCGGCGGCGGAAGAACTTTTGCATGGGCCCGGGAATAGGTGACTTTGTGTAAGTTTACAAAAAAAATATTTTCTTCGTGTAAACTGAAATCGAAGCTTTAAACGCATTTTTCTCAAAACGGTACTTCTGAAGTCGGCGACCGAGATTACTCGAACACCAATGAACCGATCTTCTTGAAATTTTGCAGGCTTATTTAATACATTAAAATGTAGTCTTTGAACGATCGATTTTTTTTTCAAAAAAAAAAAAAGTGGCCGCTTCATAGCCAAAAAACGACCTGTTTTTCGTTAAAATCGAACCATCAACTTTGACTGTCCGCCATTTTGTGAAAAATGAATATTTTTAAAAATCCTTCGATTAAAGACTAGTTTATACTTATATTTGACCAAATTCATCCGCATTTTTTATCAGACGATCATCCACTTCGCCGCAATATTCGTCACCGCGAACCGTGTGTGTAAAAACATTGTTTCATTGGTTGCCATTTGCGACTAAACAACGTAATATTTTTCAATGAACAAAAATTACTGACAGTTATTCAAGATTTGTTCTTTAAGATGGTACATTGATCGATTAAAAAAGTTTTGTAGTTTTCTTTAAAAAAATTCGTGAAAAAGGACTTTTTTTGCGCTACAAGTGGGGATAACGCTTTAAAATAAACGCGCAGGTCGATCGGGATCGACCAATCTAGCGCACGCGCATGACCGCGTTGCGATACATTATCGTATACAGGTTGTGGCGTAAATAGTGGTCCACCGTTAAGGATTCAATTTACCAGACAGTTAACTATAACGTATTACAATTTTAACCGTTTTCATCCAAAATTGGCTGTATTTTCAACAATAACCATTATTTAGTCGTTCCGATTTCTGTTCCGTGCCGCAGAATAATAGGGAAATTTGTTTTTGGAAACCCTTGGATAATAACGGTTAAAACAAAAATACGTTATGGGATCTGGTGTATCGAATCGTTAACGGTGGACCACTATTTACGCCGCACCCTGTATACCTAAATATACAAGTCGGTCGGAGCACAGACGTACGATTCTCTTGCATCGGCGCAGCCTGTCAGCGAGACCCTTGAAATATCGTTCCGGCCGACCAGCCAGGCTTCGATAATTAGTTCACTCCTCGTTACGGCGTAGCTTCGAATTATTAGGCAACGGGCGCTCGGGTTCACGGTCTCGCTTGTTCGCTCGTGAGATCGGCGGAGAGGGAGGGCGACTCGAACGAGCGGTCTACCTTTGTATTTACGGAACATTACGAAGGGAAAAATGCACGGATACAAAATACGTACAACGAGCGGCTAATTCCCCGAACGTTTAGGGATTAGTCGAACCCGTACCGGAATTCGTGGACGAATAATTTACGTAGCGCTCCGTTTGCCCCGTTTATGAAAAGTCAAGTAAAAGCGGGCCATCTGGTTTTACCGAAACCGCCTTTATCCATCGACCGACCGTACCGATGTTCCTCATGATTGGCTTCACGAATGGCGTACTCGGTTGGACGACTGCGCACTCGCGGCTCGTGGCCACCTTCCTCGTTGCCGGAAGTAAAAACCACCGATCCACTCACCGATCTCTCGACTATCCAAAAAATCCCCGCTTCAGGGTGTAACGGCTATCTACGATTTCAAAAATATCGTTTTATTATTTATTCGACCAAGCTTTGGTATATAATCTTTTTCGTACTTGACAAACTTTTTTAAATCCTAACTAAAAGTACGTTCGGGTTTTTCGGTACAACGTAAGTAATGTTCCGTAAACAATGTATTGCCTGTGTTTTCTTTTTTTTAATCTATATTTAACTTGAAAATGCACAATATTTATAGATTTTTATGAAATAATAAATCCATACGTACTTCTATAGCCAATGAAATTCAATTTTGTTTCAGATGTTATATTTCACCAAAACTTTGTCCGTCACTGGAGGTGTTTTTCTTAAAAGGTTACTTCGAAGATCGGCTTTCCTACCGCGATTGCGGTCCAAAATAATATTAAAAAGAATCAATACTTCAATGTCCGCTGAATAATACCTCTTATAAGAATTCTCATTACTTTTGTTGCACTCGTAAACGATAGTGACAGTTTGGCTTACTTTTCGGGTGCTAGGGTGGTGCCGTTCCCTAAAAATAATAAAAAAGCGAGGACATTCCTATCAGAAAATAAGGCTCGTTGCCATTGGTCTTCCATAATTGCCCCCCCCCCCCCCCCCCCCCCCCCCCCCCCCCCCCCCCCCACCCCCCCGCCTCACACGCGCTTACGGAAAAAGAGTTTTCATTGTAGCGCGAATCGCTAAGCAGGCGCGAGGTTTTACGGTAGACGATGCTGCAAAGGATCATCTCGGTCGTCACGTAGAAGGTAGATATAACCATAGGGAGGTGCCTACCGATACATCGCGAGAGTAAAATGGGAAAGTAACTCCGGCTCATCGTTCGGGCACTCCTCGGCAGGGTGCACACCGGTAATCGCGATCCTTTGATCTCTATTCTGCCGAGCGTATCGGGAATATCCTCGTGATACTCGTACGCGAGTGTAGGGTACGATATTTATACGCGTCGTGATGAATATGTGTGCATCGTTTATAAAAGAGGAGGGGTCCGAAGCGCGGAAGCCATCTCTGTTAATCATCGCATAATTACCGTTCCAATTATCAGATACCGAGGTACGGGTGTGCAGGCTTCGCTACCCCCCCAACCCCCCGCCCCCTCTCCCTTTCGCTTCTTCATCTTCGTTTTTCCGTTATTATTATTGCTCAGAATTAAACGATTTTCGTGATTACGAGTGATTTTTTGATCATTTTCTACAGTTTTGTGTCCTTTGTATAATTAAGTTCTGCATTATTTTTCAGGATTTTCTATTACGTTACATCATTTGGTTTGGGTTTTTTTGCATTGTTTTCCATGCTTTTTATTATCTGATTGATTTAGTTTGGGTTTTACTATTACTTCAAATGATTTCGTAATACTGCGCCGGGGCGATGCTTTTTAATCCAAAAGAAAACCTTCAACGTCGGAAGCGCGAAGTTTCGCTGTTATCTAAATTCCCTTAAAAATTATGCTCCCGCGTATAATAATCAAACGAATACGCGTACCAATCCCTCTTTCTTTCTCTCCGTCACTCGCTTATTCCCTTGTTTCTTTCCTGAAAACAGTCGTGCAGCAACGTTGTTTGTTAAGTTATCTGGCATTTTCGGGGATGGCACGGGAGAGTAACGAACAAGGCAGGACAGTGATCGGGCCTCTGTTGATGCGCACTCAAAACGGCTAATCGTGATTTATCGTATTAAATAAATTTCGCGCAGGGGCGAGGATTTCTTTCGACTTCGATACGAGCTTATCGCTTCTTTCGTCCTAACTATGGGGCGCTCCGCTTTTCTGTTTCTTTGGTTCCGACTAATTGCGTCAATAATTCGTCGCCTATACAAAGTTTATGAAAGTAGATATACTACAAAGGATTTATTAAAGTAGATATACTCAAGGATCAGGGGTCACGATGGAAAGTCCGGTAACGCGATGAAAACGGATGCTATGAACATGAAAATTGGGCCGAACAGCCATAATAAATACCTGGAGGTCGACAAGTAACGCATCAAGCGTCCCGTAACGTTGCGACAAAACTACAGATCGCTTCGAAAGCGCACGGAAAAGAAGAGCCCGAAGCGTGGCGTAAATTTGGAAGGTCAATTGTACAGCACGGGCATCGCTGATTGCAGGTATATCAAATTTATCAGTGATTTCTCCGTACCGAAAACTTTCGAACAAACCTTGGCCGATTGATTCGACGCTTTAATTACATATTTACGATAACATTCCGCATAGGAGGACCCAAGATTTTCTCGATATATTACGTAGTTTTGTTTATAAACCATATTCGGTTTGTAAACAAAACTACGAAAAAATCGGAATTTTACGAGTTATCCCAAAATGGATGAACCGCCCGTTATAATTACATAATTATTGATAATAATGAAAAATCATTATTATTAACAATTAATTATTTAAAAAAGTATTATTTAAAAATCGGCCGCTCTCGGACAAGTACGCCAATTTGGTAATACTTGAAACATGCGTGGAGCAACGCGCGCGCTTAAATTCGTAGAATCCAGTTGGGCTCGCCGTTTCCTCGGAGCTGCGTTCTCCGGGCAGCGGTGAGGGGACAAGATCAGCGAGTGAGGAACCAAAATAAGGAGAGGAAAAATTGGTTATTTTCGGTGAAAGGGGGCGCACGTGAGAGTCATCGGACAATACTTGTTCCGTAGCGGTAACGGGCGGGTGGGGTGGTAACGGTGATGGCTGAACGCGCGGGAGGCGTTACCCAACATTCCTTGGTAAATTAACTTAGCAGCCGAGAAGATACGGAGACAGAGCGAGAGCAAGTACGGCAGGCGGAAGACAGACGGAGGAAGGATGGAGAGAACCGGTGAGAGAGAGGAGAGGGTCAAAATGAGCCGAAAAGGTCCAGAAAGGACCGGAAAGAGGGAGAGACGGCTTCCCGCATAGTGCGGTGAGGACGGCCGTCGGGGAAACTACAAAAGATGATTCTGGCTATACGTGAGCCATTGTCGACCTCTCTCCCACCAAATATTCATTTAAAAAGGTAAATGCAATTTTGCCGTTTTACGTGATTGAGATAATACCCTCCGATTAGCTCTTGCTGCCGTGCATGGTTTTCGCTGCCGCTTGCGTTCTCTCTCGCGCTCTCTCTCTCTCTCTCTCTCTCTCTCTCTCTCTCTCTCTCTCTCTCTCTCCGTGCCTCTCTTTTCTCTCATACGTAGAACTTGAGCTATACGTACGTGTCGGGGAAGTGTTCTAAGTGTAAAAAGGACGTTACGAATTATGTTTTAAATTGCCCAGATTGTAAGAAATCTTTTCACACAGTTCCCGCAAAACGCTACTAGGCATCGGATCGCTAATATACGTTGCATATAAAATTTGGCATACATCCGAATATACGAGAAGGATTCTTGCCGGAATGTTTCCACGCGCACTTACAGCCTCTACCTCGATCTATCAAGATCGAAGTAGAGGCTGTATCTCAAGACGTTTTTAAATATTCTCACTGAAACGTCTTCTTTCCACGAACACCAAACAGTAACCAATAATAGGTTTCCCGTGCTACTAGAATTCAGTTCAAACAGCCCCCCCCCCCCCCCCCCCCCCCCCCCCCCCCCCCCCCCCCCCCCCCCCCCCCCCCACACCCCCCCCCCCCCTCACAGCTAAAACATGGGTAGAAGGATTTTTCGATATTTGAAGTCATTGAAAAGTTACGACAAAAGTTGTACATCATTCACAGTCCAGTGTGTAACCTTTTGCTGGCACGAGCTTTATAGGACATTTGTTATTTCGGTATATTAAAATTGGGAATTTTGAGCCTTCCGGTCAATCGAAGTTCGAGTTTCCTACCCTATCCCCGATTAACGGTCCGGACTGGAGGGACAGGGCTCCGTTCTGCGGTTGATCGTCCGAGCTCGACGACGGCTGGCAGCAGCGCGACGGCGAGGGTCCGTTCGGCGCTACGGTGCGGCTGTCTCTTTCTCACGCGACTGTTAGGACGGACGGCATCCACGGGTGCGCGCCGCGAGGCTTGGCGGAGGCTGACGAGGACTGACGGACGGCGGCCCGGCGCTTCAACGGTACAGTGGCTTTCCGTGGAGGGCCCGCTGCCAGACGGCGGGAGGGAAGAGAGGCGGCGGATCTTCCAAGAGGGAACGACTGGTGGCGGTGGCGGTGGCGGTGGCGGCTAGTCCAGGGACGGCTGCTGCCTCCGGGTCCGCTGACTTTTCTCGAGCGAGGGAAGGGAGGGTGCTGCGCCGCTGCGCCTCGAGGGTGATGATCCCGCGTTGCTTCGATGCCCAAGCTTCAGTCGATTTTTACAATGTTTTCGGGGCCTCTCGGGGCCTAACATCTTTGCGATTTTGATCGCCCTTACCTCTAAAAAAGAAAGGGGGGAATGACAGTGCCTGCAGGGATGGGATTTTAACACGTACATCTATATAGGGTGCCTCACGTAAGAACGTCAGCCCTGAAACGAGGGGTCGGGAGTTAAATTCTAAGACGATTGATACAAGCGAGTACGAGGCCTCGGATCGATCCCTGAATTGTTATTAATTTTTACGGTAGCCGATCGGGCGCGTCCTTTGGGCGGGCCTACGTCGGTGAGCGACACGCGCGTGCGGCAGTGCCCGGCGGGGCGATACCCTCGCCATGCTGACGCTCCCGCTCGCCTGTGTGCGCTCGCGTGCGGTAGTGCGCGCTTCATGGCTGATGTCGTGATTCTTGTCTGTTTTGGTTTTTCGTACGTTTGGCTTTTTGTAGATCGTAGGCGTGTCGAAAGATAAGGCTAGCGGATGGTTTTCCGCAAATTCGGATAAATCAACCTACTCAGTTCTGTTGAAAATCTTACGAACGTGCTTGCGTTCCCTGTTCAAAAATACGAGTCGTCGCGGGCAACGAAGCCTTTCGTAATCCCCGCGGAACTGCGCCGTCTCCGGTTTCTCAACCCCTGCGAATATTTGCTGCATAGTTGGAAGTGGTTAGCGAGCGTTCGCTACTGTACGATGCTATTTTATCATATATTCTCATTTACAAGCGTGTTGATTGCGATACAAGTGCGCGAGTGAATCGCTTTCCAACGCTTATTACGCGCGGATCAGCCGGTACGTGCGCGCGTGTATGAGAATCGATGTGAGAATATCGCGCGTAACCCAAACAAACCACCCCGGTGTATGTTCCACGTGTTATTTTGACTGTTCGAGAAAGTAAGGTTTTTCATTCTTCTCTTTTGTGCTTCGCCTGCTTCACTGATTTTTTAGTCGGGTGTGTTTCAACAAATGAATATAATATTAATTATGAGGTTCATGTTCCTCGGTTGGTTCGCCGTCTTTCGGATCATTAATCATAATTAATCATGACTGAAGGAAGTTAATTAGAGGTGTCGGGCCCGAGCGTCCCGAAGAAATAATTAAATAAAGACCGGGGAGTCAGAGGTTACCGGTAACTTCGAATATTTCGTTCATTCGCGACTATAACCATATATTCTCGAACTTTCTTGAAATTTAGAGTGATATTTCATATTTAATGTTGCCGAGAGTAAACAGTAATTTCCGTTATCAAGATCGTTATAAGCAACGTCACAGTTAACTCCAAACTTCAAGAGAATTTTTCGTTTACGCTTTTTATATACGACGTTCGTTCGTTTGAGTATTCTTGTGATTTTAGCCGTACTTACGTTTATCGCCCGAGCTACTCATCAGCTCGTACGATCCGCGTCTTTCTCAGTTTCGTTTCTCGCTTGACCCAGTTTTTCAACCGAGTTTTCGGAAATCGAAGCGAAAATGGGTAACGCTTTTGAAAGTCGATTTTCCGGAATGTCCCTAGGTCCTCGTAGACGGAAGCGAAGGGAGGGGGGGGGGGGGGGGCAAAGGGGGGGAAAAACAGGAAAACCCGCGCGGAAAGGGGGCGGGGGGGGGCGCAAAAGCGGAGAAAAACAGGAAAACCCGCGCTGAAACGCGTCGCGTGTTTTCGCTCAGATTTCAGGAAACGTCTATTGTGATTAGCTTTGGAAAAAGACAATCGATGGGATCTACACGCCCTACTGACCGGCCATCCATCGTGCTTGCGTTGATGCGCGTTCAAACTTACTAATGGTGGTCATTCATCGTGTTAACTAAATTTCTCGTCCGCGCGAAGTGTTTTTTTTTTTCGCGAATGTGAGCTTATCGCTTCTTTACTCTTGAGACGGAGTTCTTATTTTTTGTTTCTTTCGTTACGACTAACCATTTCAGTTATTGATGATCCTCGTTAAAGAGCTCTCGCGGTAGTGCGCCGATCATTTCTGCCCGACTATTCGCTCTCTTATGGACCTCTCCCATCGTCTCTCAAGACTTTTTCATTCTTCTCTATAGGTCTTACGTTTAGCTGCATTTTTTGCCAGCTTTTTTATACTTCGTTTCTCTTTTCGTGCTCGATTTGAGCGAGAGCTCGCAGCTCTGACCAGCCGAAGAACCGATCCTTTCGTATATTTATTTTTGTAAGTAACGCGTATACGGAGGTATCGTTAATTCTACTCCACGACAGGTCCGTTCGATAGCTTCGTAAAACGTTTCATTAGTCACCGACGATCAGCATCGATGTTCCGTGTTAAAGAATAAAGCCTTTGCTCCAAGGATCCGTCATGCTTGCTACGTGTAAATTAGCGATATGCAGATTCTTTGTACGACACGCGGAGCCTGGCTGATATCGCATCAAGGGAATTGATCATTCACGCGAGACCAACGGAAATTGCGACGAGACATTATTCGATAAATCCAAGACCATTTGTTTTCCGGAATAAATCAATTTCAAAATATTGAAACACTCCTCATTTTTATGAATAATATTAACGCTTTACCGTCCGGCCGTCGATTAATCGACGTTTTGTTGGATCGTCAGATTGTCTTGACCGCCGTTCAGCGAGTAGTACAGATGACGAAAGTGATAGCACGGATCTACCTAATTCCGAACCCACAACCACAAGAACCAAAACCCGATTCGATCATCCCGGAAGACTGACAAATTTCGGAAACCATAAACTAGCAAATATAGTGACCAGCGGTAAATGAAAAAAAAACCCCTACGACAATGCAGAGTTTGCGCAAGTAAAAAAAAGCTAAGCAGAACAGGTTCCGCTTGTTTATACTGCAACGTCCACTACACAAAGCCAACTGTTTCGAGAGCTATCGCAGTTTAAAAAAATATTAAACACCTTTTTTCAACAAATATTGTTATATGGATTATGGTATATTTTATGTAAATAATAAACTGAAAACGATTGTAATAGATAAAATAAATATTGTTTAACACTAATATAAGGTTGTCAAATATCTCCCTGCCGCCTTTTTGTCTTTTGAATTTCGCGGCTATGTACAAAGTGCTACAGAGCTCGTATCTGGCGATACTATACATCTTTTAAAAGGTCCTGACATAACCTACCAAATGACGCTATGCATGATTAGTTTGGATATTGCGTTCAACAGTTATAGACGCGTAAACATGAATTTCACTGATGCCGAAATTCGCGCTATTTTAAAGTTTTCCTTCGTTTAAGGCAAATCCGCTGGAGAAACGTGCCGTGAGATTAATGGTGTTTTGGGGGATGGTATTCTATCACTTCGAACCGCGGAGGAATGGTTTCGACGATTCAGAGCCGGTGAAAACGACAGCATGGATAAGCCAGCCGGCGGAAGACCCGTGACGACGAATACCGATCAAATCATAGAAAACATCGAGTTAGACCGGAATGTGGCATCTCGTGACATCGCCCAGAAGATGGGAGTTAGTCACCAAACCATTTTAAA
>JAPYZI010000489.1:0-56329 GCA_030523105.1 Ophioninae sp. A BG-2022a
TTTTTTTTTTTTTTTTTTTCATCGGTCCGATAGCGAATCACAAAATCCAGAATCTCGTACGGGCGTCAAGGCTGTTTCGCTATCGTTCCTCCTGACGCAATATTTCAACATTCATTCGTGGCGGTATTACTACAATCGCGAACTGCGCATAATTTTTTTTTCTTCCCCCTTAATGAAGAACACTGTTTCTGCTTTTTTTGCTAATCATTCCGCATCTCTTGGGTGTGTCGTCCATCGCTCCTTTGAACGTCAAGCAAGACTAACGCTCGCGTTAATCATTAATTTCGTAATCGATGAGTTCTCGAATCACACCATGTGAAGAAACACGTGCCGAGAAGATAACAAAAAAAAAAAAAAAAAAAAAAAAAAAAAAAAAAAAAAAAAAAACGAAAAAACACCGGGGGCAAAAAAACGAACAAGAAAACCTTACGAAGCGAGAAATCGTGCGGATTCTTTAACGAACCCGCTGGTTTTGCGTCATCTCGCATACTTATCATAAAACGGAATATGAATGAAAGCGCCGAAACTACTACTACTTACTACGAGATAACGTGAAGAAACGTTAAAGACCTATGCGAAGATACGTCACATACGGATTTTCTAACCGAAACCGTTTTTAGCGGGAGTAGGTAAGAATATATTAATAAATTTCGCTTTTACCGACTGTAGGTAAAAAACTAGTGTGATTAATGTCGCTCTTACCAACCGTACGTAAGAATAAATCGATAAATTCCGTTTTTACCGACAAACTCCGCTGAAGACTGAAAACTGATTTGTACACTGTTGGTCTAATGGGATCAACGAGTTTGTCGTTCTATTAATACGTCTTGTCGTCACTCCATTGCGTGTTTTCGTAAAGTTGACAATCTCGCAACGCAAACCGATTTACCCAAACAGATTCGAGGGTTTATTAAATACTTTGGTGGTATATTGTGAGTACAACTTCATTTCCATTCAGCACGGAGTACGAAACTAGTATTCGTAAGGTTTATTCACGCGTATATCGTTAACCTCAAAAGTTAACCTCAAACGTTGAGTAACCTAGGAAAAACACTGTACTTACCCAAAATAATACTTTATTCGCAGGAACGATGATATCTTGATACCGCACTTGTATTTTTTTACAAATTTTATCGAATCGATAAAAATAATTTTACTTCGAAATTCAGGTAATACGCATCAAACGTGCAACGATGTTTAGTCAACAGTCTACGTCGAGTTGACGCAACCACGAACCCTACTGGCATACGCAAGTACTGAAGACTGTTAGATACCTTTTGTATGTAATCGATAATTCAAAATGTCTAATCCCTACCTTAGCGGCCAACCTTGACCATACTGTGGAAAAACTGTTTTTATACTAATTATCAGCAGAGACGCTTCCGATGATCGGATTTTCGGTACGTTCTGGTAGATGGTGCTTTTTCGCAGCGTACAACTTAAGAACGTATCATCGACCTATTCCACTGATATAACAGTTTTTCTCACTCGTCTGGAAATGTGGAAACTTGATTTGGATATTTACCCTCCGATGTTTAGTCATTTATGCTGTTGTCGTATTTATAGGTCGTTTACGGTTCAATAAAATGTAATGTAAGTTGAATAAAAACGTTTATGAAGTCCGCCTTCAATTAAATAACCGGAGGTAAAAATGATCGGTAAGTTACCGACTGGACTAAGATGACTTTTCCATACTCGACGATTCTCGAATATTTTTAACCAAATTCCCTTCCATTTTCAAAGGCAAAATATTGATTCAAAGGTTTTTTACTTAAGAAACTGTTTATGTTTTCATACCTATATTTACAATGACGTAGCCATAAGTTCCGATTACCAAAAAAGTTCAGTAATAAAAAAAAAAAATAACCAATCATTACAAAAACCGTTGATTGGTAAAATTCATCACTGGGTGACTAACCAAATACTAAAGAGATAATAGATCAAGTTTAATAAACATATTTACTATTTAATCATGTACAACGATACAACGGAAAATAAAACCAAGTTTTATAAAACTTTATAAAACCAAGCCAACAGGCAATTCTGGTGGCAAACTTCTGAACTACCCAAGCCGTTAATTTAAAAATAGTCTTCTCTAAACTAATCTAAGATGAAAGAAAATAAGCTCCAATTTAATATTTCTTGATGAAATCAGTATTCTTTTAAATCAGCTACCTATGATGACCTCTTTGCTCCTCCAATTGTTTTCAATGATTGCCTAAACGCTGAAAAACAGTTTGATAGCGGACGAAAGACAATTTTAGTTATCTCGTGGCCGTTGAAAATGGAATGAAAAGACCAAACAAACTCACCAGCTTCGAAGGTCCGTTGACCCCAAATTCCCGCGAATTGGACAATCCGTATATCCTGGGGTGAGTTGAATATTCATGGAGGATGAACTTTGGGCACTCGCCCGGCGGGTCCATATTTCAAGTGTTAGAAAAAACTAATACTAAGACGGTTAGAATTATCTGTACAAGCGCTCGGTGGTAAGAATGTCGATCGGGCTTACAACAACATGCGCTTATAAGACTCTGACCCACTGGCATTCTCCTCAGTAACGCGTCAAACGTGAAATCCACCTGATAACCGCAGCATCCCAAACAACGTTTTCGTTTTTTAAATCACATTACCTTACGCTTTTTTAAATCTAACGGTTTATCAAATATTGTTGTTCTTATTGATTATGTATTGAAAGATTGTTAAGTGGTCCGCAATTTTTCATCAACAATGCGTCCGTATCGCGTTTTCTCATTAGCTCTTGCCGGTTTTATCACCGTCGCCTTCGTCCTTTTTATTGTGAGACGTGCAAAGGAATCCGCCGAGGATATTAGCTATTCTCCAAGTACCGTCCGGTCGCAAATCAACAAACGGACTACGAGCAAAACACAGGTTTCGTAATTCAATTTGCGTTTGTTTGGGTTTGTTGAGTCTGTTTGGGTTTGTTTGGATTTTTTGGGGCTGTTTGAGTTTGTTTAGGCTGCTTGGATTTGTTTGCGCTGTTTGGGTTTGATTGGATTGTTTGGGTTTGTTTCAAAACACAGGTTTTACCATTCCATTTGCGTTTATTTGTGTTTGTTTGGGCTGTATGAGTTTGTTTAGGTTTGTGTGGACTGTTTGGGTTTGTTTGAGATGTTTGCGTTTGTTTTGGCTGTTTGGGTTTGTTTGGGTTCTCCGATGTTTATTTTTTCCATTGCTCGAACGAATCAAGAGTTTTATTTTAAACGTCATTAAAAAAAATCAAAGTAGATCAATTAATTTATTCGTAAATAGGAGTTTTTAAAGATCGAAAAAATTTTTGAAAATTTTCGGAATTCTAATTGTTTGGGTTTACTTTCGAGCACTTCTCTTTATCGTGAGTATATAAAAAGTGATGTTTTTCTTAAGTGTAAAATGTTCGTTATGATGCAGACGCACAAATACGTTACACCATCGTTGGCAGAGCTCGGTGGCCGTGGGGATTTTTTGGACACAAATGACCACGTGCTAATGCTCACCCGAGTACCAGGTGCAGGTGCAGAATTGCTGGTATTCTTGCTGCAACGTCTTCAAGGTTTCAACGCGTTCAAACACATAAGACTACCCCCCGGTGACGATGGATTGTTATCAACTTTGCAACAGGTAGTCTGCAACAAACCGGACTATTTTTCCGATTCAATCTTGATTTGATTTGATTTAATGGTTTTTTGTTGTAATTTCCTATCATTTGTCAAGCAAATATTGCCTTTTTGATGGATTGGAGAATCAACTGGGATTGGATTGACAAATCCTAATGGCTAATTGGTCGACAGCGTTCGTTACGGTTCTAATGAATTTATCGCGCTGTAATAAGTTAAACTAGAAATGTTGTAATTCGATCTGAGCGCAGTACACATTGGTAAACAAGTTTCATTCGTCATGGTCAGTGATTGTAGAACGTACTAATAAGGGAAATTTGCTTGTTAGGTTTTTTTTCACGTTTTGCTTTTTCGATTCTGAAATAGTTTTGAAGGTCTATCGAATCGAAAATTTTCAGATGATTACAATCATCGAATTTTGGTTGAAAGCACTGTTTTTAGAAGAAATCGTATTTTTAGAAGTTTTCTATGATTTTCTCATGGAAATTTTGGGGTTTCGGGGGAATAAGTGGTACATTCGTGGTCAGGGGATAAAATTACATCGAAATGGACCAACAAAAAAAATATTAAAAATGCAAAATTTTTTTCGATTTTTGGGGGGAAAAGTTTTTTCACTAAAACGACAATAACTTGTTTTCCTTTAGGATTTGGTACTCCACTCTGTGCTCAATCTCTTCGTTATGATTTTCTCCAGAAAATGCTTTTTTAATCATTAAAATCCGATCATTTTTCCATTTTTGGCAGAATTTCAAAGTTTGACCATTGATTTTTGCAAATTTTTCCATACATACCCCTTTGCCTCTTTTTTTGCCATTTTTCAAGTAGCTTTTCCGGAAAATCTATGAGAGATATCGATCCGAATCCAACGCCATTATTTAAGTTAGGCAAAAACCTTTTCCAAACGCACCAAACGAATCTTCATAGCCTACGAGAAGATCATCCTACGCCCTTTTGAAATATCGTGATTTTTGAGATTCCGGAAAAGTGGCTTGGGAAGATGAAAAATTTTTTTTTCCGTTTTTTAAGTATTAAAAGGGTGTATTTGATCGGAAATTTTCCGCTGATTACGAATATGCCCGAGTTTTCGCCGAAAGTACAAATTTAGGCTGGAAAAATGCAAAAAACGTTTCTCAAATATATTTTTGACATCTTTCCCTCGAAATTTTGGGTTTTGGGGGAATCAAATGGTTGATTCGTGTTCAGGGGATAAAATTACATCGAAATGGACCAATAAAAAAAATATTAAAAATCTAAAATTTTTTTCGATTTTCGGGGAAGAAAAGTTTTTTCACTAAATCATCGATAACTTCTTTTCCTTTGGGATTTGATAGTCCACTTTGGGCTCGATCGTTTCGTTATAATTTGCACTTCAAAATGCTTTTTTAATAATTAAATTCCGATGATTTTTCGATTTTTGGCAGAATTTCAAAGTTGGACCATCGATTTTTGCAAATTTTTCCATACATTGCCTCTTTTATTGCCATTTTTCAAGTGGACGCTCCGGGAAAACTAAAAGAGATATCGATACGAATCCAACGCCATTATTTAAGTCAGGCAAAAACCTTTTCCGAACCCACCCAATGATCCTCCATAGCGTAGAAATTGATCACTCTACGACCTTTTGAAATATCGGGATTTTTGCGATTCCGGAAAAAGTGGCCGGGGAAATCGGAATTTTTTTTTTTCGTTTTTGAACTATTAAAAGAGTCTGTTTAATCGTAAATTTTCCGCTGATTACGAATATGCCCGAGTTTTTGCCGAAAGAACAAAATTTGACTGGTAAAATGCAAAAAACGTTTTTAGAATATTTTATTGACATTTTTCCCCGGAAATGGAGAGTTCACCGACGTAAGCCCGCTACAAGGGGCGCGCCTGATTAGCTGCTTTCAAAAATGAATAATAATTCAGGGTTTGATCCGGGAAGAATACATGCTTGTATCAATCGACTCAGAATTTCACTCATAAACCCCCCCCCCCCCCCCCCCCCCCCCCCCCCCCCCCCCCCCCCCCCCCCCCCCCCCCCCCCCCCCCCCCCCCCCCCTCCGGGCTATTCATATGTATGTATACACGTATTAACTTTTGGTGAAAGGAAACGAATGACTGCAGCGATTGCATAACACGTTCGGTGTTAGCTCATGAGCAAGTACTCATCATTGTTACACGATGTTCTTAAAACGTACTTTCGCAGCAAACATTTTTCATGGAACGAAAAAATTTGGATTTTTAATCAAAAATAAATCCATAACGAATAAATTGATAATTGGATTTCAATAATGTCGTAAATTGAAGAAAAAAAAATGAATAAATTAAAAAAAAAAAACAAATAAAAAATTTTAACTTGTTGAAATTAATTAAATTTGGGATTACGTTGCAATTATGTTCACCATTGAAAATATCCAACGACCAAACGTAAATTGAAAAATCTTCGTATTCGTTCGATAAAAAATCACGATCATGAAGTGACTAGGAAAAATCGAGTCTTTCTTCGAAAAGGTTCTACACTACTCTCGATTGAACGCTATATCGGAGAAACCGGTCCATTCACATTGCGGGTGCGATGAAATCGAGTTTCCTAATGTCGCAATTTTATTCTCGCTTGTACACTGCCGGTTCAATTTTTTTCTTCAGCCGGTATTCGAAGCTGTTTTGATTTTCATATTTTGTGGGCATTCGGCATAACCCGTTAGCATATATTTAATTTCATGGCGTCCGAATTGCTTTATTACTATGGTAAATAAAACGGTGAATTTTAATGATAGATTTTTACGGTTAAAAATTGTTTGTGTTTGTTTGGGTTCCGAATAGCTTTACTTTTTATGCATGAATAAAACAGTGAACTTTAATGATGGATTTTTGGATAAAAAATTGTTTGGGTTTGTTTGGGTTCCGAATTGCTTTACTTTTTATGCATGAATAAAACAGTGAACTTTAATTGTGGATTTTTGGATAAAAAAATTGTTTGGGTTTGTTTGGGTTCGGAATCACTTTACTTGTTACTGGTGAATAAAACACCGAAATTTAATGATGGATTTTTCGAGTAAAAAATTGTTCGTCGTATCACGATTTCATTTTGAGATGAAACCAAGACAGAAAATATATAATACATTTTTCTAAATGATTTATTATGAACGCTTGTTTCGCAATTTGCAAAAATCTTTTCCCTGGAAAATCGAAAATGAAACTTCGTGCTGTTTGGAACTCTTTAAATTGGGTGTCCAGATTGATCGATCACGAATCTTGCGTACCTCGTAACACTTACTTATCCTTGGCGCTGTACACATCGATAGAGCAAAATCAATGCCCGAGGTCGTGGGATAATCGTGATCGCATGGATCGCGATCGTGAAAGCGCGTGGCCTTTAAGAAAGAAGACGTTTAATACCCGGGACTCTCGATGATTTATTTCCCCTATAAAACGGCCTCCAAATGCCGTGGGAAAAACAAATGAAAATTTTTCGCGTTACATCTCTTCTATTTCCGGTTTTCGAAAATTTAATTACATTTTTTTAGAAATACTCCCTTGATCTCCTCCAAACGCCGTGGGAAAAACGACAAATATTCACGTTAGCTCTCTTTCGTTTCCGGTTCATGCAAATTTCATCAGGAATTGCTGGTCGAAGAAATAATAAGTATAATACGACAGGAAGCGATCCCATTGAGTTTCGACGGGGATCTTAGATTTTTGAATTTTTCGGCTTTCGCACGTCAAGCACCGGCGTTCGTTTCGATAGTTCGAGATCCTATGGATCCAACGACCTTGCGAAGGTGATTTTCTTTTTTTTTTCTCTACTTTATACCGTTTTTGATTAATTTGCAAAAATCGTTTATCCTTTTTTGACACGTTTTCGTATTAGGTACAAAAAAGGTGGCATTGCGAATCTCTATCGTGGATCGATTTCTCATTTTTGTGGACAAGATCCTCGTTGTACGTGAGTATTATTGATTATTTATTTACCTTCACTATTCTTCCCTTCCCTCGTTTTATTATACATTTCGAAATTTCTTTCCACAATTGGTATAGTGATTATTAATATTATTGAGAAGTAATTATTAATATTATCGACTAGTAATTATTATTATTATTGAATAGTGATAATTGATATTATCGAATACTAATTATTATTACCAAAGATCATTCTCTATTTGTTTTTTCGTGTTTTTCAATTTGTGAATTAGACTCGAAGAAAAACATTTTTTTTTCGATCTTCAGAAAGAGAAACAACGAATGGGCATTGAAACGAGCCATGGACAATGTATCGCGATGGTATCGCGTGGTTGGAATTCTCGATCATATCGACGCAACGCTTGAGGCGCTGAAAAGAAAATTCCCGTATTTCTTCAATGGGGCAATCCAGTTGTACGAAAAAATTCGTAAGTTTCACCGATTTTTGTCGATCGCTCAAACATTTTTACCGATCGAGTACAAAATGGTACAGTTTTCACTTTCTCGTGATGATGATGATAATTTATGCTTTTGTTCTTCCGTTTTCACAATACCATTTGCAGTGATTGTTTATTCGAGAAACGACGTTTCGTTGTACATTTAAAAATTTATACAAACTGATCAGTCGAAGCTCGATGATTCGCTGATCTCGAATGACATTTTTAATTAGCTTCCTCGTTGAGAGGATTGCAATGTTATGTGTAGCCATTGAAGCAAGCCGTTTGGACGTTTTTTAATTATAAAAAGCTAGCTATTTTAGTCATATTTTAATTTTATTAAGCAACCAGTCCATTTATAATTGTACAAACATCAGAACGTTTTTTCAATTCTCAAAACATCGAAACGCCTTACCGATTGTGGCACTCGAAGCAACACTGCGCATCCTGAAAAACGTTTTGCGCAGATAAAAAATTCACGCACAAGCACGAAGTTGAAAACTAGCTTTTTAAGCCTCGATTTATCGATACCGACCGTTGATAAAAATATTAACTTTTGTATTAGAGAGTAGAAATAACGCAAACAAGTTAGATCGTTGTTTTTTTTTAAATTGATTTTATATTAATTTTTTTATTTCTTTTCGTTTTTATAGGACCCAAAGAGGACCCAAAAATGTTACCCGGCCATCGTCGATTTCTTCTCAAACCATCGGTCAAGCGACGCCTCGAGGTTATTTTACGAGCGGAAATCGAGTTTTACGAATGGCTGAAATGGCGTCTCCTCAATGGAACTGCGGAGAAGGGATGATCGAATAATCGATCAACCGCGAATAGAAAAATCGCAAAAGAAATATGTCCGATCGAGAAATCTCGGTTCGAGTATCGTTTTGTTGCCCCAAACGCGGAGCAGGATTCGCGAAAAGTTGGAACCGATCGAATCAAATCGCTCATTGTCATTAAGGACGCGTGTTACGTAGAAATAAACGAGTGCCCGGTTTTCGGGTTTGTTTAAAAAATTGTGAGTGAAAATTGACGAACGAGTATTTTTATTCGATTTTTCGTACTGTGATAATTGAATTATTCTTTAAAAAAAAAACACTACTTGTTTTGACGCTAATTTAACTGATTCCTAGTGAAATTGACACGAAACACCGAAAAACTCGTAAAAATACGAAAAATCATCCGATTTAGACGTTTTCGTCTGCAGGATCGCGAGAAACGTGAATCTAACATTGTGACGTCATTCGACAAATTTTTCGACTGAAAGTTGCATTTTCACGCACATTTCGACGAAATCACTGTTTTGACGGTAATTCAGTTGATTTCGTGTGAAATTTACACGAAACAGCGAAAATGTCTTCAAAATACCGAAAATTGTATTTTCGATAAAGCACGATAAAAATTTCGATAATAATTTGAAATTTGGACAAATATTTACGTTGCGTTCCAAAGATGGAAACTTCGGTTTCGTGACTCGTGCTATAAAGCGATCGACCGTCGGTAAGTTACCTCGGGAGCGTTTATCGACAGATCAGAATCAGCGAATCGATTTCTCATAATCGTGAAACGTTCGCTCTTCGTTATTTCTGTTTTATCGGCACTCAAATACACTCTTTTTTGATCATACTTTTCTGCCAATAGCTATAATCGAATTATGTCAGTTTTCGTGCTTATAAATAAGATGCAAATAAATCAAGTGAAATCAAGTTAAAAGTTCATCAGTTCCATGTTTGAATGTTCTTTCTCTTTCCAATGTGTTGAAAAATAAAATACCTGAAGTACTCAAAAAAAATATTTAAAAATCACGGCTCGAAACATTTCGTTTTCTTAAAACTTAAAGATAAAAAGGAAATCGTACAAAAATACGAACGAGTAATGGCGTCGGACAAAGACTGCGATAAAAACGTGATTAGTAAATGCGTTGTTTTATGCAACATGAGAACAGAATCATATTGATGTACATGTAAACCAGGAGAAGCACGAGAGAGGCGTGCCATCACTTCTTCTTGGCGTCTTTGAGCCCAGCGCCGGCGTTGAATTTGAAGAATATTATGTCACCGTCTTCAACGACGTAGTTGCGACCCTGCTGCCTGTACTTTCCAGCGGCCTATTTAAAAATCCCCATATTATTACTATTACGAAACCAAAAAACGCGTAAGAAGCTAAAATAAAAAAAATGTTCGTAATTCTAATTGAAAATTGATTCTTCCTCGTCACTTTACTAGGATTGTTCAATATTTTTCGTGCAGCGAGGTCCATTAATAATGATCTCAATATTTATTAGATAATAAGTCAGTAATTATCTAATTATTAATAATCATTAATTAAATAATTATATAATTCATAATTACATAATTACTAATTACAAAATTACTAAAAAAAATTATAACCATCTGATTATCAATTAGATAATTACGGATTTAATGAGTTAATTACTTAAATTGATTGATCACTTAATTTAATTAATTAATTAAGAATAATTAAAACATTTTCTAATTGACGAAAAGTGTCTGACCTTGACGCCCGATTCAGATCCTTCAGCCGCAAAGTCTTCGTATTTCATTACCTCAGCCATAATGAAACCCTTTTCAAAGTCCGTGTGGATTCTACCCGCAGCTTGTGGGGCTTTCGTTCCTTTCTGACAAACGAAAATAGTGCTTCAGTGGAGTGTTCCTTTTTCGTGTTTGTTTTCAAAGAGGCTTTGAAAAACCATGGAGAATCATATTTTTTTCAGACCCAAAATCATCGCGCAAGACCGCCAAAAAAAATCGCGACGTTCAACTTTGAAACTTTAGAAAAATGCCCAATGGCGAATACCTGAATTGTCCATGCTTTGACCTCGTCGTGTCCAGCGGTGAAGAAGTACTGAAGCTGAAGAGCTTTGTAACCCTGAACGATAATTTTATCAAGAGCGCTGTAAAAAGAAAAGATCAATTGATTTCTTCGATCGAGCAATAAAAATCGAAGCTGTTGGACATCCTGGAATTTCGGACGAAAAATTGGATTCCGGATTCACGTTCCGCGATATCCAAGGACATCGAAGGAGGCAAAGAGATTGAAGATGAAAAAAGAAGGAAATTGTCGAATCGGAGCAAATTTCGCGACTCCCGATCCCGAAAATATAATTGTCTCGGACACGAGAGAGACGGGGAGAAAAAAAGAGAAGAGAGAGAGCATCTTCTCTAATGACAGGTTATAACACTGCCAGGAGACGATTCCCGGGTCCCTGGGACTCTCCGACGTTCCCCCGATTCAGGGAATACGCATAAACCCCGAAACGACTTAATACTGCAATTTTATCATTTCGAGTTAAGAATTCTCTGCCTACTTTACTCGTGGACCGGTCATCTTGCGGTCTCAAAATAAAATCACGGCAGCCCCGCTCTGATTACTGGGTTTCTCAGGGCCCTTGATTTTTCTGGTTTGATGCTGGGTCATAGAAAACATTTGGCTCGCACTAGGCAAGATGAAGAAGACTGGAACGAGGACGAGACAGATGCGTTCAAACGATCCGATGAATTCTATTTTTATTTATTTTTCTTTTTTTTTCCTACGAGAACGAAATGTCTCGAAATCTCTTGCAAAACGATTAGCCCTGATTGCTTCAAATTGTCTCCGCAATCTACCCGAATTCGGATTCCGGACCCCGAGATGAAACTCCGGGTTTCGCGATTGAAAAAAAAAAAAATGAATTATCTCGAATATGCGTCCTATCAGTCGTACTAATAATTATTTTCAACTTTTCGAATTCTTTTAAGGAATCGACTCAGTGTGACCCATCGAAAAATCACTGATTTTCGCGATTTTTTTTAGAAACGTTGTAATAAACTAATCGGTCTGGTTTTCTTTTTATAAATAAATACATTCATGCCGAATACAAAGTGATTTTTTTTACGTTCATTTATTTAGTATATAATAATTAAATAAATTGTTCAAATTACACGGTTAAAAAAAAGGTCCTGTACGATGTCCACGATTACGGCCGCAATTTTGATGTGAAGCAAAAATTTCAAAAAGATTATTAATCTGTAGGAAAGTCGCTATAGCGCTATGAAGGTTTTTTCTTTAATTTGACAAAATGGCGGCCGTTTGTATCGAATTTGTATCGTATTTGGCCTTTTTTTCGAAAGTTTTCCGTAAAAAAAAAATAGGAAGATTTAAAAAAAGCTTCCATAGCCCAATAGAGAATGACGTTAAAAATGTTCTCTCAAAATTGGAAATATATATCTTCAAAACTCTTCCTTTGAGAGTCGACGCCGTTTTGAAAAACACCGTTCTGAGAAAAACGCGTTTAAACGCCTTTCTACAAGAAACGCTGTAGCGACCGTAATAATTTGAATTTCGATTAAAACATTTGAAAGAATGTTTAAAACAGTGTATACTATACGATAATGCAAAAAAAAAAACGATTTTTTGAAAATTTCACACCGAGACGATCCCTTAGTTCTACTAAACGGAGAAGGACCACCCTTATCATGGATTCGATTCCTGGCTATCGAGATGCCATCGATACCGTTGGAAACCATCAACCCATAAGCTGCACGATTACGAATAGAGTACGAAAAAAAATTAAAAAATAAAAACAGCAAGAAAAAAGCTCTTATTGGGGGCGTAAAAGAACGTGAAAAGCCTCTGGCTATAAATGACCCACTGGCCAAGTGAATCCCCCCGAACGTGCCGCAGTCGACAGTTTATTATAATACTCCCTCGAACGCTGGTCTGTTTTTTGTGCAATTTCGCGCGAATTTGAATAACCGTTCGTAAAAATATAATGCTTGACCGGGAAATTTTTCGGGGTTTTTATAGACTGGTTTCAACGAGAGTGAGGATGAAGAAGGAAAGAGATATTGGAGGATGAGAAGAGCGGGGGGGGGATGTATATACAAGTCTAGACGGACGAGAACCCTTCCATTATTCTTAGTCGGTACATACCTCGCAAGGAAACATCGAAGGGGGCGAGCAAAAAAAAAAAACATTTTCTCGTGTGGGAACGAGCAAGATTCGGAAGGAAGTTTGCGCCGGTTTAACGGCTTCGTAAGTTACGGCAAAAGGAAATAACGGGCTTGCGGCTCGTCAAATTTTTGCATCCTAAGCGATATCGGTCTCCGATGTGCTCCAAGTTTTTTTTTTTTTTTTTCTTTAAATATCGAATCTTCAGCTTCGAAGATTTAAATATTCGAACGCAACGTCAACAATGCACTCAAATGCAATAGAATTATTCTCCACTGCCTCCAATTGCTATCCTTGATTCGTGCTTTTCGAAAAACGTGAGTGTTTAAATTTGGAATAAAAAAATGTTCACCTTGTCACTTTGTGTTCCTCGAAGTATTTTGCCGCCTCGGCAGGATCCATGTCGATCACTTTGTTCTCGAATGCACCGCTGAAGGGAATCAAACTCGCACCTGGATCGTTTTTGTCGACCCATTCTTTGATTTTTATCAGCCTATTTGAATGTACGAAAAATCATCATGAAGGTTATCTCATTAATTAGTCGAAGGACGATTTATTAATAAGTATTGAGTAATTAATGTAATAAATTAATGGTTTAGTATTGGGCAATTATTGTAATTAATTAATGAATTATTTTTTAACAAATCATTAATTCTTTCATTCATTAATTCTCGGCGAAAAAAATACTTGCCATTTGTTCTTTTTGCGGATGTAATCCTTCTCCGACAGATTGACGAGATAAATCACCGGTTTTGAGGTTAGAAAAAGATATTTGTTGAGCACGTCGATCTAAAACACAACGAACGAAGTACGAAGAAAAATCAGCGTTGAAACGATGAAGAGGTCAATTAAGCTTGTTCGTTCCAAAGACACGTTACACCGGAAAAAAAAAAAAGAAAAAAAAAACAAATCAAATTACCTCATTAACGCTCCAATCCGCGAACCTAATGTGTTTCTTTTCCTCGTGCAAAATGTTCTTGACTTTGAGAAGGGCGTCCTGCGGGTACGAAAAACAGATATTTTTTTTTTTTTCATTTTACGAAATTTGTGAGAAATTCATCGAGGAACGAGAAAAAAATGAGGGGGAGTGGAAGAAAGTAATTATTTTGTTGCTTTGGGGTATCGATGAGACCTGACATCTTGATATTTGAAAAAGTATTGGCATTACTTTCGTGGCTCGGATCGAATTATAATTGGGACAGAATTCATGAATTTATTTACGGACGAATTTTTCGCTTTGGGGGGTCAAGAAACCTGAAAATTTTACGAAAAATGGAGTCTACAATGGCGAAAACACGACGAAAGAAAAAAGGAAGAAAGTTGAGGATACCCAGGTTGAAAAAGGAAGCTTCGAGCCCTTGGAAAGTTTGAGTAAATTGCAAAGGAGTTGAAACAGCTATTGGCCCAAATGTTCGTGTATTTGTAACCAGCTCTTATAAATATATATATGTGTGTGTGTGTGTGTATGTATATATATATATATATATATATACATATGTATATAAATATGTGTATAAATGTGTTCGTGAAATTGGCTCGGAGAAAATACGTTCGTAATTGATTAGTTTCTTCGGAGAATCGTGTACACGCGCGGTAACCCCCACCTCCAATGCCGCGAAGCTTCTTAATTCCCTTCGGTAATTTCACGGGCCTTGTAATCTGGGCGATCCATTAAAACATTGTTCCTCAACGTTTCTACCAACTGTTAAGAATAATCGAAACTAGCTTTAGCGCGGACTTTTTTCTTTCGACGTTCTTCTCCCTCCCTCTCTTTTTATCGTGACAAGAAGCGATTATTCGGGAAGTTCGAACGGGCGATAGGAAAACAAGGTACGTAAAGTTGACGAGGAGCGATTATCGAACGAATTTTTCCTACCGATATACTTTTAAGGATACCGATTCGTAATTGCTCGTTTCTCTACTTCCGTGCTATGGTTGGAGCGCATAAATCTTGACTTAAAGACACGTCGATCTTCTCGATCGTTTCTTCACTCGAAAAATAAATGAAAAAATGTAAAAAGGAGTTTTGAAAAAAGAAAAAAAATAAAGAAACCGTTAGATTTCTATCGATAAGCTGGAGGGTCGATTTGGTCGCGTATGGCAACCGTCATTATCACGTCGTCGATGAATCGATCGGTCGCTACGATCCCGAAAAAAAAAAATCGGTTGGAGAAAAACGGCGTGGGTGATCCCCACGTGTACGCAAGATCCCTGTCGTACCATGAAATTAAATATAAAAGCTCGGATGGACACATGCTGCAAACCGAGATTCGTCGGGAATGAAGAGGGTGCGCGCGAACCCGAGGTATATTATTTGTACCCGGTTATATGCGTGGGTGTAAGAACCGAGCCTTTCAACTCCCGGCAATAAAATCGATCGTGATGTCCGAGAGGCCCTTCGCAGACTCAATGCAAATACGTTATGATCACGAGGAGATCGGTTGATACCGAATAGGGCCGGAAGGTTCGAGAGAGAGAGAAAGAGAAAAAGAGAGAGAAGGAAAAGAGGAAGACGAGAATCGTGATATCGCGAGATGAGGGTACACGCCAACGCGTGTACATCGCTCCGAAGTTGTCCAAGGCGGAGTTTCATCCAACGATTGAACTCCCTCGAGTTACGAACGAAAAGTTCATTCAGAAATAAATTTTTCAATGTTTGCTTTGTTTGTGTCGACAACGAGGTATTACTAAATTGATATTAACGAATCGCTAAACATTTTCAACTTTCGGGGAATCGTTCCTCGTCCAGTTCTTGAATTATTTTACTACTTTTTATTAAATAATTTAGCAATAATTTAGCAAATTTTTTAGCAATTAATTTAGCCTCCAATTTTGTAAAAAAGGAAAATTAAAGGATTGCGGAAACCGTTTTTAAAGAATTAACCAAATTTGTTGTTTACTCACGTATTCGGGTTTGAGCTTCTTGTCGTTGCCACGGACAACGAGCTTTTCCAGTTTCTCGAGATGCACGCCGAGAAACTCGATGTCCTTTAGTCGCAGTTCTTCGCTTATTATTTCGAGGTCCCTAACCGGATTCACCTCGCCCTCTATGTGAGTTACGTCGTCGTCTTCGAAAGCTCCTGTTTTGCGTATTAATAACAAAAAAAGAAATGCAATTTGTCTTTCGACTATTTTTCTTTTTCAAGCTGATTTTAGTTGGACTTTTTCTGATGTTTAATCATTTAGATTTTTAACATTATTCAAAGACGTTTTTCTAATTTAAATTGAACGAACTTAAAATTTGTATTGAACTTGAAATTTCAATTGAACTTGAAATCTCAATTAAGCTTAAAATTTCAATTGAACTTGAAATCTCAATTAAGCTTAAAATTTCAAATGAACTTGAAATATTAATTGAACTTGAAATTTTAATTGAACTTGAAATATTAATTGAGCTTGAAATACTAATTGAACTTGAAATTTTTATTGAACATCAAATATTAATTAAACTGATAATTGAAAATATTGATAAACTGGAAAATAATTTTTATTTCGTTCCAACTGTACCCACAAATACTATTAAAATTTTGGAATCTTCATAAATGGTTGATTACCCGTTAAATCGTGTCGTCCGCTGTTTTTCTCCAGGAATCACGATAAACGCGGTGATTCGATGTGAAAAACAAGAGCGTCCACAAAATCGCGAAGAAAAACAACACGCGAGAGTATCGATCAGTAGACGGGACAACGAGATACCGTTGTCTACGAAGGTACGTAAAACGCAGTGAATGTCAAAAGAAAATAATAAAACGAAAAACAAAAGAAGACAAAAAAAATAAAACACTAATGCATCAAGATCAATTGTAACGATCGACGGGAACGGCGCGATCTTTCTCGCCGATTCGACCGCACTTTTGCACTCGTTAATGTTCGAAAATATTTTCCTCCCTTTTTTTCTCTCTTTCTCGCTCTCTCTCTCTCTCTCTCTCTTTCTCAGTGGATATTAAATTGCAAGTGACACGCAAAGTGGTAACTATGTCTAATTCATTTGCTCCGTGTGTACTACGTTTTGCGTACTCAGGTGGCTTTCGCCTGTTTACATGTTTTTTTTTCCTTTTATTTTTTGTTGTTTTTTCCATTTCGAAAGTAGCATCGTTAGTGATTCAGTCGTGTGTGTAAAGATAGTGACTGCACTTAGAAAAATAGAGACTGTAATAAGAGAGAGAAGAAAAACGAGAGAAATTGCGAAAATGGAAAAGGGGGGGGGGGGGTGGCTCCAAAGTATAAAAACGAAGTATAAAACCGATCTTTTTTTTTGTACAAATTACACGTAAGTCGTTTGAAAATGACAAAAAATATTTAATTCACGAAATAGTTTCGAAAAAAATAAAAAAAAATATATATATAAGTACAAAACTTACTGCAAAGATGGAATATAGCGTCGCAGGCGCTAATATGCGAGAGAAAAGCATTTCCCAGTCCTTGGCCCTCAGCGGCGCCTTTTACGAGCCCAGCGATATCGACCACGTTCAGAAACGCCGGAACTTTGCTGTAATAGAAGGTTCGCACGTGTCGTACCGGAAATATATATATGCTTTTACGAAGATTGTGCAATTTTGAAAAATGATGGATCATAGTCTCGTAAATAGCGTCGCGATCAATAACGCCACAAAAAAAATTATCGATACGAGGGAAAAATTATTTTTCAATTATTATTCAACGATTCGAGTTCTCGTTTTTTTTTTTTATTACTTTTAGAGAGTTATTTCCGGTGATTCAAGGCTTTCGAGTTTGAATGAAAGGGCTTTCCAGTTTGGTCGCTAGATTCGTCAATACTCGCGTTCTCGTGTGGGAAAGGAAAGAAGGGGAAGGGTTGCCCCCCTCCCCTCTCCGCACCTTCACCACTGGTGACAATGCATTTAAATGCTAATCCCGTCCTCATTAAACAATTAGTCTTTGAAGAGACGCGCCCGTGCAAGTGCGAGAACCAAGGGATGAGAAGGGTTGAGGAGGGGGGAGGAGAGGACGGATTAACAGGCTTTTATTACGGACCGGTGGACTCTGCATGACACGTGGCTTCAACATTCGCCGATTTACGAACGCATATATATATGTGTGTGTGTGTGTGTGTGTGTGAAAATCCAGACCACCCAATGCAAGGCTCCCATAAAGGCTCCAAAGTTCCACCGTGCGTGAATTTCCACGCTTTGAAGTCCATCCCTGCTGAAACGAAGTCCAATCGATTCTTCACCTGATAATTTCGTGTTTACGCGCAATGCTTTCTACTCAAATGTGTTCCCAGGTGTGGGTAAATCTTCTAGTCGCAAAAGGAGACCCCAATATTGGGGTGGTTTCGAAATTTACGTAAAACCCAACGAAAATTCGTTTTTGTTTCTGAACTCTGTATTTTCAGCAAATAAACTGTTATTAAAGATATTACTTTGTGTTAATTTCAGTTGTGGATGTCTACCACCGGCAGAGATAAGATAAAATCAAATTTATTACTGAAATTGACTGGAATCTAGGAGGGAAATCTGTTGATATCCTGATTGTACTCGTTGATTCTCCAACTTCTACAAAATTGTTGGGAGATAAAAAAAATATCATTTTCCATTAACGCAAGGAGTAAAAACGTTTGAAATTTACAAAAGATTTTTCATTTTCGTTCTGTACGAACGACGAAGTGACTTTCGTCGCCAAAATCAGCTGATCTTGAGGTTCGAGATAAAAAAAAGGTGAATTTCCATTGGATTTGAGGTTGCGCAAAGTCGAACATCGGAGGGTCTGATAGCGATCGATTAGAACACTTATAGGAAGGCTTTGGAAAGTCCCCGTCAGCGTTTTCGTGTATCGCATCGGCTCGGTACAATACGGTATTAGCTATGTACGTGAACAGTGGATCTGCATTGCAGATCACGTAGTAAACCGAAACGTGCCACGACGTAGCGTCCTATTCAAGAATAAAGGCCGAAGACGTATGGAAATGGTTCTCGCAGTTATTCCAAATCGTTTCCCTTTGCAGGGATGAGGGATGGCCCCCCTCAACGAGGAATGGGTAAACGATGAAAGAAAACGGTGGAGACTTCACGATAATGCAATAATGTATTCTTATCGCATATGCGACATCTTTGGATAAACGCTTCGATGTACTTATACGTAAATTGGATGTGCGATTGTGAAGAAAAGTGCGAGGAGAGAGAGAGAGAGAGAGAGAGAGAGAGAGAGAACCGGAAAACCGAAATAATATACGAATGAGTGAGTACTCACCTGGCAGGTTTGAAGTATTCGCACAGGTAGTCGAATCTTGAGTCTGGAACGGGTACTCGACGTGCTTCGAGAAGAAACCCAAGCGGAACAAAAAAAAATATGGGTCAAAACGATCACTCGATGAATTAGGGATTAGGGATAGGGATTTTTGATTTTCTTCATATTTCTCATCGCTATTTTGATTATCCGGGTACGAGCTTCCAACCGTCTGAGCACTTCTTCGTAAATTGGAATTTCGTTGGGCGAGCAGTTAAGGTTGTTAATTTTGAGGTTAATCGCGATAAAGACAGCAGCCGAAACAGCTATAGACATTCCTGGATATTTTGGACGTTTGGCAGCAACGGCGGATAGGGAATTTATTATGGCGTCCGCCATGGTGTTTTCCAGGTACTCCAAGTTGGTTAATTTCTTTATTTCCAGGGCTGTTGCAACCGTGGTCATTTCAATGACGACAGTGCTGTAGAAGTGAGCTCTGGAGATGAATTTCTCTCGGCATTGGATCGAGCAAAACAGGTACAAACGATCCTCGTACAGAGCACCGATGTTTTTCTTTCCCGGCGTAAGTACACACTCGGGAAGTGCGTCGGCGTAAGTAACCACGCAATTACCATCAGCCACGAGTCTTCGCGCCCAACAAGCGTGCTCGACGTCGATTTCGTCGTTCAACACTCGGGGAAGTACAGTCGGTAATTTCGCGGTGGTTTGGGGGGGCAAACAGGCCAATGGGTTTTTCATGAACTCGCGACGATGTTTGGGACAAGTCCAATAAAAGTATTCGCGAAATTGAAGGACCCCCCGACGGTCCGGTGGAGACCCGGAAAACGTCATTGAGTCCTCGTAATGAAGGCAGGCTGGACAGTAAGATTGATAAGGGCTTTGACGATTTTTGAATTCGTAGGGAGTCACGAGGAGGTTCTTCAAACTGTGAACTTTGTCGTAATCGGCTTCGCGGAAGTAACGCTTTAAGTCAGCGAATCTTGATCGCACTTGGATATCAGCTTCGCGCCAAACGTACCATTTGCTTCTGGTCGCGTCGATGTTTACGATGTTTTGGGTGTATTTGGTTAACCAATCGAAAAAACTCGACGATACTTCTCGCCACTCGTCGTAACGATGGGATATTCGATTCGACGTTTCTTGATCAATATCCTTGCCGTTTGGTTCACTTGCCGTTGATAGACAAAAGTTCCGGTCAGCCTGAAGACTCAAAACGACCATTGGTCGAATATTGAAAAGTGCCATTTCTTCAGCTTCTTCACGATCAGCTGGGAATCCGTCCAGGATGTAACCCTGCGTGGCTGATCGGTAATCCGAGCAATACAATTCGACCGAACGAGCGAACAAATTTTTTGGTATTTGCCGATCGGATCCTAATACTTTTTCAATTTCGATGGCGTTTTTCGTCCAGCTGTAATTGTTCCTTGTCCAACGAAGTGCGTTTTCCCGATTTATCACTCTCATTCCGTACGCCCTAGCGAATCTCTCGGCGAGGCTCGATTTTCCCGATTTTGGTGGACCCAAGATGGAAAGCCTAGCTGGTATGACGGGGTCGCAGGAATCATGGGAGAGATACTTTAAAGGGTCTTTGCAAAACTTCTCAGTAGCTTCTGCGCCGGCCACGAAATAAATGTAGTGACGGTGCAAAATGGGATGAACGTCATCTTTTTCGTCCATCGGCAAATACATTTGAAAAGGATTCCTTCTTTCGTAAATTTGTACCGGACAGGATCGGCCAAAGGAACTGAGTAAAAAATAACCACAGTCCAACAATTCTTCGGCTTTGTAAACGTCCAATTCTTGGGTCCTTTCGAAAGGCGAAGCTTTGCGAAAAAAGGGCCGAACGATTTTCCGCAGTTGGAGTAAAGAATTATCAAGATCACGGTCAGTGTTTATTCTTATCCATGGTATCGATTCTTGATCCATTACTTCTCTTGCTTCATCCAGCATTTGATTATTTCTGGAGTAAGCTTCTTCGATTTTTCGTAATATCCGGTCAGTCGTTTCTCCTTCGTCAATGGTATCTTCTTCACCATCTTCCATCTCCTCTTCTTCTTCCCTCTCGATTTCTTCTTTTTCCTCCTCTTCGTCTTCTTTTTCTTCATCATCTTCCGCATTTTCTATTATTTCCCGTTCTTTTTCTCGGCCCTCGGTATTCTTACCGATTTCTCGCTTTTTCATAAGCGACTCGAGGAATTCTGGTAGCAAACGTTTTTGCGCGGTTTCCAGGCAACATTCCAATTCGATCACTAACTCAGGCAGAGCATAATTGTTCACCATAATTTCCGCGTCTTCCAAGCAATTGGGAAATCCATCGAAGATAATTGCAGAATTATCGTAAGGGGTTTTGAAAAATCTGAGAAAACAGTCGTTGAAAATTTGTACAGGCAGATTACCACCTTTATTTTTGTAGGTTCGTGCAAACGCGAGAATAGCGGCTTCATCATCATTGGACCTTTTAGGAATGAGGACGGACGCCAAACTTCCACGATCCGTTAAATCTTCATTTTCCAGATCTCCCAGGATTCCACGTTGCTTTAGATACTCTCGTAAAATGTTTGAAAAATCGACATGGGTTATGCCATTCTCTCTTGCCAATATTCCCGCCAAAGTACTTTTTCCACTTCCGGTAGGACCGACTATACAAATCCGAGCTAAGGGAAATTTCGCCGGTTTTTGAAACGGAACGTTGAAAGTTTCGGGACTTTTGACAAATTCTTCCAAAGTCAATTCGCTGGAGAACAAATAAATCTTGTCCAAAAATACAGCGCTGTACTCTTCTTTCCCTTTCCAAAGAATATTGTTCCGTGCAAGAGCAACGGGACAATAAATACCGGTGTCTCCAAAAAGTCGATTATCCCGATCAATCGTTTTTCCTTTCGATCTATTTAATTTTAGATTTTGGGTTGAGTCCTCATCGGTTTCCTCATCGATATCGGTGACGGATTCAATCGTACTTTCGAACTCCGATTCTTTATCTACCGCGCTGATAATTTTGGCCTCGGGTTGATAAGGACCGGAAATAAGTTTTGATACGGTGTCGTAATGGTTGCTGGATTCGTCAAATTTGCAAATCAGCGTTTTCTCACTATCGAGTATCGGATTGAAAAGTTGCCATTTATCTTCGAAATCTTTAATCTCCGCGATGTAGTCTTCCATAGCTTCAATCTTTGAATCATCGATGTAGTCTTCATCATACTCCCCGGACGAGTTTCTTGCATCGTAATATCGCTCCCAACTTCGCAGCAATTTTTCATAAGGTGATTCCTCAGTTATGAGAATCACGTCATTGAAGTGAACATCTGCTTCGGCGAGGATTTTCCAGATTTCAGGATCCGGATTCATATCGATTAGGATATATCCAGATGTCCTCGTTGATTCATCATCTATTGGGTCGGCAGTTATCATTTTGATTCTGGATGTCAACAATCGTGCTATTTCGTCATTAGTCATGAAGATTTTATGTTCTCGCAGGTGTTTCGATTCATAATCCAAAGCAGTCAGGATTTCCGGGTCGTCTTCGGACACTTGAGGAACCGGGGGTTCTTCTTCTCGGAGATGTGGAGGCGCATAGTCATAAAGCATCGTCAAATTGTCCATCACGATTTCTAATAATTGCTGATTGGACTCAAACTCTTCCAGTCCAATTGCTCGTAGTTCATCAAGAATATGAGACACGTCCTGTTCGCCTTGAGCAACTTGAACTCTTTGGAGTTGGTCCAGTCGGCGAAGAATATCTTCAGCTTCAGTGATCCAAGATTCGAGAGCTATCGTTCTCGCGGTTTCTCTTCTCTGTCTGTCGTTTTCCAATTTGGCTGTCACATCTTCAACAATCCGATCCCTAGCTTCCTCAATTGCCTTTGTGACGTCAGCGTTCATTCGTTCATCGATGAACGTTTTCATCAATTCCTGAACATCGATCACCTCCACCTGGAACTTCCTGGCTAGAGCTTCTCCCAGTTCTGATTTGCCGGAATATGGCGGTCCAAAAATGGCGATACGACAGATCGGTTTGGGTTTCATCGACACGAGAAACGGCCGAGGATTCTCCAAAAATAGGTTCATCGTATCGATTGATGATAAAAAGAACATTTTGTTCATGAAACGCACCGCAAATTTCAACTTTCCGTCAACCACATAGCCCTTTGTAGCTTCAACTGGACACTTCAACTTCCAGTTGGAAAGGGTCCAACGAAATTTTGAAGATATCGTGGATTTCCTACTCAATTCGTCAAGCAATCTTTCAGAAATCGGGCTGTCCGAATTTCCGAAGTTTCCAAAGTCGAAATCTTCGTCCCCATCAGCATCTGAGTCGCCATATTGGAAAATCTTCTTAGGTATAACCGCTCGTGAAAACGGAAGACTCCGCAATTTTGAACTGACCACTTCGAACATTTGAGACGCAGTCCTGCGACCCTCAACGCGAATGACGTTTTGGGGATTATGACGTAGGACGTGGCGATCGATAGCGGGCAGGGCGTAACGTTGGTAAACTTCTAATTGGAATTTCTCATCAGCAGTTTGATCGGAGCGATCTATTAGACTTGCCACTGATCGATGTCGATCTATTGGGCTTTCCGGTTCGTGAAATCTTGCCGAACCTCTAGTTCTCCCCAATGACGAATCAGGGTGTAGATAACGGTGGCGCAGGGTTGCATCATCGTCTGGGCAAGTTATGTAAACAATAATGGTTGGCTTGAGAGGCCAAGATTGAAAAATCATGTCCACCTGGCTAGGAACGTAGTCCTTGTAGCTTTGTCGCGCCTTTTCATCATTTCTGGCGTTCAGGAATGGATCAACTTGGTAACTTGACACCACTTGTGCTTCTCGGAGATCTTCTTGAATATTTGCACGTTGAAGCAAGTGCAACTGAGTTGCCATGTCTAAGTTGGCTCTTCGTTGTAGCGCGTACGAAAAAGAGTCGCCACTAACAGTGCTTTCGGTTGATGAATTTGTCGTTTCAGATTCGACCATGCATGGTCCAGTTTTGCAACAAGGGTCGGTAGCTTTTTCGAAGCCATCGTTATCAGGACAAGTGGAATGTTGGACTTCGGAGCTTTGGGGTATAATTGGCAAACCTTCAATTACGTAACCTCTGTGCATTAGGTCTCTTTCTTTGATCCTATCATTTATCAAATTGGCTATAACACGAGGCTCCAATTTTTCGCCTCTGTTGAGACTCTCCACGATCCATCGACCTTTGTCTGTATTCTTATCGATCTCTTGGTTGACAAGCGTTTCTGGAGACAACAAAATGCACTTCCACCATTCGGAAATGAGTTTCGCTAATCCAGCGCTTTCGGAACCCGGTTTACCAAAAATGGCGAATGAGACGGGTTCGGTACGGAGATACTTGGCTCTAGCAGCGTTTTCTTCGTACGGATCGCGAATGGTGAAGGGATCGAGAGGTGGATCGAAGTGAGCCTGTTGAACGTTTTCGTCGGCTTGTTTGCGCTCGTTTTCAATGAAATCTTCGACTCTATCGAAGGGATTAATGTCCTCGGTGTAAGCATAATACACGTTTGCTCGAGGATACCTAATCGATGGGTTATTAGGCCACGTCTGCGAGACGTCATGCTCGTAACTTCTCAACTCTCCGGAACTCTCATTTTTCGATATTAGGGAAGTACTTTCTGTTGAGTAATCTTCGTGTCGCTGGTTCTCTTCGTTACTTGTTTTTTCTATTTCGGGGTTGCTTTTATCACACATTTCGCGTAAACGAGAGAAAAGTTTTTTTTTTGTTGTCAATTTGAGAGATTTCTTTTGGGAAAAAGTGTGTCTGCTATTAGCGTAGTATGAATGCAGTAATTAGTCAAAAAGGGGTTACATAACCTGTCCGACGTCATTGAGAACCGGTGAAATGATTTCTTGAAAAACAATGTTTTAGCTGGTATTTTGTCGTTTATCTTGCATCCAAATACGCGCAATTATTTCACTCATGTATCGAGGAAAATTGATAACGATTGTTATCAACTGTATATTGGGAACTGTAAAAAATACTTATTCTCATTTGGATCGATGGTGCAGAATGGGAAGTTCTCCGCCGCTGCTTGACTCTTGGTAAGGACGTTGAAGAAAGTCGATTTTCCGACGTTTGGTATACCGACTATACCAACCTTCAGGTTTGTCCCTACTCGGCCAATTAGCGGCTTCCTTTCGGGTTCTTCGACTTTTTTTGGCGGCATCCTTAAAAGCGAACAAAAAAAATTTTCTACCTTCAGAACTGTTTGAGTGGATTCTCAAAGAATTTTCGTGTATACAGTTCACAATAAATTGCAATAAATTGTAGGAAACCAAACAAATCCAAACAAATTTAAAAAGTACAAATTGCAGGAACCCGAACAAACCCAAACACATTGCAAAATTACGAACTGCAGGAACCCAAACAAATTGCAAAAGTACAAATTGCAGGATCCAAAACAAACCCAAACAAATTGCAAAAGTGCAAGTTGCAGGAACCAAAACAAACCCAAACACATTGCAAAATTACAAACTGCAGGAACCCAAACAAATTGCAAAAGTACAAGTCGCCGAAACTGAAACAAACCCATACAAATGGTAAAAGTACAAATTGCAGAAACCCAAACAAACCCAAACGGATTACAAAAGTATTAATAGGAGGAACCCAAACAACCGGAAAAAAAATTCAAAAGTACAAATTGAAGGAATCCAAACAAACCCAAACAAATTGCAAAATCACAAGTTGCCGAAACGCAAAAAAATCCAAACAAACCCAAACAAATAGCAAAAGTACAAATTGCAGGAACTAAGAAGAATTCTTAAAAGAATTATATCCTAATAAAAAAATTCCTGATACCCCATAGGTTTATTCTATTGCGCGCAGCCATTTGCATCATCGAGATCCGGCGGGTCAGGGGCGCGCTTGCTTCTGGGTTTTTGCATTGGGTCTACGTATAGGAATCGTGGTCAAAATGAAAATGATCGCGGTTTCGAGACGTGTCACGCCCACGTGCCCTCCTACCCATAATCCTTAAGACCTGTGCGCTTCTATACCGCGGGGTATGAAACATAACTGGCTAAGGGAGAAGATAACGTCATGGGGAGTTTGGAAAGAGCCTATAAGAGGGTTAGGTCTCAGTAAGGGCCCGAGAGAAAGAGAGAGAAAAAGAGAGGAGGGGAGTCGATGAGCGGGTCTGTATAATGCGCAAAGTGCCTCCGGGTGCATATCGGTGTTTCTCCGGTCAAGAATAAAAAAAAGAAAAAAAAAATTAAGAGGGAGGACGATCCATGAGACGCGCTCGAGTGCGCTCGCGGTGACTAATTATATTAATGCGGCTACGCGGCATCATCCAATTGCTGTGTTTACCGGCGTCGATTACCGCGTGCGGTGCGCACAACGCGCCGCGTGTTCCGTACTTTCCGTTCCTATCAGAACCCAAAGCGAAAGAGAAGAGAAAAGTAGGAACCTGAATGACGATACCCATGACGTTTATAGTCCGAGGTAAAATGGAAAAAAAAAGATCGTGAAAAGATGGAATACCTGAATCATTCCAAAAGCTATTGGGTGAAGATAACTAGTCGTCGAATTTGATACTGTAAAATCACATAGTTTGGGTTTGTTTGGGTTAGCAATTAGCCTAAGTTGGTAAATCGAGAAAATCTAGGGAACTAAGTTGACGCGCAAGTGGATCGAGTCGTGAGATCTGAACTGAAAAATAATGATGTAAAAGCCAATTGACACGTAGCTGAAATTTTTG
Organism: Ophioninae sp. A BG-2022a; assembly: GCA_030523105.1. Taxonomy (NCBI): domain Eukaryota; kingdom Metazoa; phylum Arthropoda; class Insecta; order Hymenoptera; family Ichneumonidae; species Ophioninae sp. A BG-2022a. Next base: position 26,869 of record JAPYZI010000489.1, read on the forward strand.
TTTCAAAACCGTAGGGATTTAGTGACCTTTTAAGAATCAAGGGTTAATATCACTAGATCCGAAAGAACTAGATTTATACTTTTCCAGAGTACAAAAAATGGATCGACCGTTTCAATAAACCAAATCATCATTGAAACCCCAATTCAAAAATGGCCAACGTCGTTTATCATCGAAAGGTTAGGTTTGCTTCCTCCGCGTAAATACTTTCAGCGTCTTCCAATCGGGCTTTTATCCGGCATCGTTGCGACAACCGAGCTGGATCTTTTATACAAAAGAAATATACCCGTTTATATGCATAAACGGGGGAAAAAACGGGGGAGGAATATGGCGGTCGAGAGGGCCCCCGATTACTGGGCACGACGACCGCGAATCACCGGCATCACGCGAAGAATCCGCAACCGCGCCTCAGGCCGCCAATCCACCGACTTTATTCAACAGTGCGAGCTCGATTTATACCCTTCCCCTTTCGCCCTCTCTCGCGAGCCCGATTCTACCACGACGTCGTCGTCGTCGTCGTCGTCGTCGTCCTCGTCCTCGACGACCTCGCCCGCGTCGTCCTCCTTCACTTTCATCTCACGATTTGTACGCTTCAACGTCGAGATACGCGCAGAACCTCGACGATTTTTCTTCCCCTTCCCCCTCCACGATACACTCCCTTCGCTCCCCTCCACTTTTTCTTTTTCCCCTCGTGAATCCTTCCTCCTCTTCTCTTTCAATTTTTTTTCTCTTCGACGCGATATCTCTCCTCCCCCCCCCCCCTTTCCTTCTCGAACTCTCCAGGAAATTTGCGAATTACAATAATGGCCACCGCGCGCGTCACGCCCGGGAGAGAGATACGTCCCCGCGTTCAAAGAGTCTTGGCGCCTCACGATACAACTTTACCATTATCGTTCCCGATATTTAAATATTGTATCTCTCTCTATCTCTCGTAAAGCCGCAGCCACTGAGAATCCAACGTTGAAGAAGGGTGTGTGCGAGGAGGGGAGAAAATATGTCTGGTTTACTTGGCAAATCGAATGAGACGAGATATGAAAGTGTTGGGGTTAACGCTGATTATACAGATATTCAATTGTGTGAGAATTACGGTGGATGCGATTGGGTAATTAATATCGATTTGTTGAGTATTTGATTTTATTCGAGGTTCGTGTTCATGTGGCGATGTAACCTTCGGAAATCGCAAATTTGACGAAACATTATTCGGAGGATTTAATTTAATTATTGAATGAAATTTAATGGTTAATTAAATTTATTTAATCAATGGTTAGGATTTTATTGGATTAGTACGTTTAATTAAAACTTAATAATTAATTAAATTCATTGAGTTAATGGTTTTTGGTACTTCGGACTGTAAACCTGACAATTTCAAGTCCTCCTGTTTTATTGACAGTCGATATACTCAAAAATATTTAAAAATTCTACTTTACGAAACATCTTGAGGTACCAAGCATAAAGTTATAGAAATTCTTTTTTCGTATATTAATTGTAAAATAAGGGAAGGAAATAAATCATTCCCAACCGAAATCGATTCATTTTGAACACAAAATACTCATGTTTTCAGACATGGCGTTAATTTTGTCGTTTCCACCGATTCCCTGCCTGAAATTTCGAGCAAGCCGGCGACGTGGTTTTTTTGTGAAACGCGAGATGGCTCTACATGGCTCGTCTATCGCGTATGGTCGTGCCCCGTAGCGGCTGTGTGGTCCTACTAGCGAGAATAATTTTGCCGGAGAGGCCTCGCTGATTTTCCGCGACATCATAACCTCACATACGTTCGAGAACTTTTTTTTCATCGAAACACGGATAAAATCGTTGTTCACGGGAGAAACCGGAAAATCGCTGGTTTCCCAAAGGCGCGTTAGGGTTACGAAAATCTTGAACGTACTATTCATCAGGCTCGTTTTATATCCCACACGTAAGGCGGCTCGCGAGAATCATCGAATACATTCTTTATTCCTCTCTCTCTCTCTCTCACTCTCTCATAATCCAAACAAACACGTTGAACAATCGAAGCACGTAACAAACGAATTACCTTTTAGTTTATTTTGTAGCTCAATCAGCGGTCTCGTTTTTCGTGCACTTAACAAATATTCACGTACAACGTGTCGACTGATCCGCACCACGGAGAGAACACACACGAGACACACAAGCGTGAAGGCAGCTCGTACAGCGAGAGGCGTGACGTCAGAAATCTATATCCAGACGAGTGTGCGCGGTAAGTGAGAATTTGACTTTATCGACTGTAGATATTTCAGTTTCTTATATTATCGATCATCATTTTTTTAAAGTTGATCGCTATATTGATAAAGTAGTTTCGTGTTTGCTTTTCGGGACGAGATGATAGAAGCGACGAAATAGTTTTTTGACGACAATTTCTCGTGTTTGTTTAAAAAAAAGTTAGAAATGTTTAAAATTCAATTTAACACGTATTCAAAAGTGAACGTCGCGAATAAACAGGTTATATATATATTCATACGAACAATATAAATATAAAGATACCAATCCGATAGAAAATGCGAGCGAAAATTATTCCGAGGTTAGAAACGGCGTTGCGATAGACGGAGAATCGTAACGCTCTATTTGTCGTGATTCGCGTAGAGCTCTGATACTAACGTATTGGAAAAGTAAGTTCTTGTTTGCCGAGTGTTGTTGAACATTCATTGAGTCGCAAGAAGTCGTACGAATAAATAGGCTCGTGTTTAATACATTCAATGCCGAACCCTTTCGTTACGAGCGAGAGAGATAGCACCAGAGACCGTCTATCGCGATACAAGTGCACGCGTGTTCGACCATACGACTCGGGACACTCAAAAATCCCATGAATAATACATTACCGATCAATAATATTTCTGCCTTTACATGTTCATGAAACTTTCATCCGTACTGCGTCCCTTGCTAAAGCGAAGTCGTAGAACGAGGAAAAATCGGATAGAGTGACGCAGCTGGAGAGAGAGAGAGAGAGAGAGAGAGAGAGAGTGAGAGAATGAGAGGGAAGGATAGAGGTTGATTGGTTTATTTTTTATGCATCATTTTTTTATGTTTGGGTTTTAAGTTGGGGTCTGTTTCCAACATGCATTCATTCGTGATGTTGGTTATTGCTAAACAGAAATAATAAAAAAGAAGAAAAATGGCAATCAGCAACCCAACAAACCCAAACAGAAATAATAAAAAAGTGGGAAAATGGCAATCAGCAACCCAAACAAACCCAAACTGGAATAATTTTTAAAAACCGGGAAAACGGCATTCAGCACCCCAAACAAACCCAAACAGAAATCATCAAAAAGTGGGAAAATGGCAATGAGCAATTACGAACAAACATCCGTTTTTCCAATTTTTTTTTAACAAATGTGCACTTTGAGTGTTGTTATCCGTAGTTTTGAGAAAGAGAATAACGATGATTCTGAGAAATCCAAGCACCAACTTTTTTTCAACGTTCCCTGCGCTCGGCTAATCTGCGAGAGAAGAAGGCCATCAAACAAGACTGATTGCGACCCGTTCATGGAAACCATAAACACGCACTATCCCGACTCAAATCAAAAGGCACACCACACACGCGCGCGTACCGATATCTCTACGCAGACCCTCGTATCTAGACACCCTGAGACAAGCTTCACCAAAAGGGTCGCGCAATCCTAGGTACTTTGAGCTTCGCGTGCGCCCTCTTTTCCCCTTTTACAACGCTCGATGCATTCCCGAGTTTCGAAACGCTCCGAGGATACGTCGATATCGAACATTACGAAATTGGCTGTGATGAGTCTTGAAAATAGACAGTTTATAAAAAAAAGCCTGGCTGCAAAAAAAAACCTCGGTTAAATCGAACAGAATGAAGAAAAAGAAACGTACTGTTCCCCACTAGGTATTAATAATACAGGTGAACAGATGTTCCTTTTCTTTCGACGTTTTACTATTTTCTTTTTCTCTTTTTTTTCAATATATATATTCTTTTTTTTAATTGGGGTTTATGGATTTTTGTTTTTTTTTTGCCGGGCTTTTGTAAAATGTCTTATTTTGCTAGATAAAGTACCATCGGATTTTATTTTTTCCAAAAAACAAATTTGAGATATTTGGGTTAAAAAGGCTTCCTTGGGTTTTTCCATTTCTTTGGTTTTCTTCATTCCTGGTCTTCGGGGAAAACCCAAGCAAACCCAAACAACGATTGAGAGATATTAAGGTTAAAAAGGGTTCTTTTTTCAATATATATTCTTTTTTTTAATTGGGGTTTATGGATTTTTATTTTTTTCTGGACTTTCGTTAAATGTCTTATTTTGCTAGATGAAGAACCATCGGATTTTATTTTTTTCAAAAAACGATTTTGAGATATTTGGGTTAAAAAGGATTCTATGGATTTATTCATTTCTTTGGTTTTCTTCATTCCTGGTTTTCGGGGAAAATCTCGGGGAAATATTTAGTTAAAAAAGGGTTTCTAGAATTTTCCCATTTTTTTGGGTTTCTTCATTCCTGGTCTTTGGACAAAATCTTTTCAACTAATTCAAATTGGGGATATCCAACAAGCATCTTACAAAATGATCCAGTTATTGTTTGTTTTATTATTATTAATTATTATTTATTTAGTTTATTAGATATTCTTGTTAGTTATTATTAATTATTAGTTATTATTTGTTTGGGTTTGTTTGGGTTGAAAAAATCGTTGAAAAAATTTGGATGGTCAAAAATTCACGTTCCTTGCATGAGCATTTCTGTAACGATAATTTGTGAAGAATTTTTTTCAAAATGGTCGTAGGGGTTGGTCGTAATAAATACACTCGAGGAATTTCTGGCGAAGAAAACATTGGATGCTTTGATAAAAGTGAGGGGGATCTCGATCCCCAAGATCGCGTTATTATGTATGATATAATTTGAAGAAAAAAAAAAATACTTCCGCGTCGAAGCTCCTCGAATCTGCTCGCGATTATCCGCGATTCCAATCCCACGTGGGTAAAGACGAGTGTGTGTCGGAGTGTGCGTGCTGTATAGGAATATACAGGAGGATGCTCCGGTCTCGGCTCATAATTCGTGGGATAATACTAAAATTGCCATGGAATGAAACAAGAGAATGAAAAAGAATCGGTAAGCCACAGCGAACGAGCGAGAATCCCGAGAACGAGAGTAGTGAAAAGAAAAAAAAAAAATAATATTCAGTATTGTCGACGGTCGCGTAGAGACTATAACCCAAACGGCGTTTCTTCTTTATATCTAGACTAACCTGAATCTGCAATTATATATTTATCGTGGGAAAGAATGGCGAATTTTTTTGTCGATTTCTTACGCTTAAAGATTTTTTATTATTATTTGAATACCTTTAGGAATTCATTCGAATCGTTAAATATTGAGAGCATAAATTAATTTGGTTTGTTTTCAAGAGTCCGATAGATTCCTGTCAATTTTTCCGCAAAGCGCCGCAGCTCCATTGACGCTCGAGTATACACGAGTTGTAAAGAAAGAAAGCGATCGATTGTACTACGTAAGGTTGGAAAGTATTAAAAGTGCGGTTAGTGTCAGGCTGTAACGTTTTTAGTGTCAAAGAGCGTTGAAATTGTCTAGTATTTAGGCAATTAACGAAAATTTGAAATAAAGCAATAAATTTAATAACTTTCTATCATGAACAACAATCCGATAAATATTTGAACTTAATTAGCAACTAATAGAAATTCTATAAAATAGGAACAACGAATTTAGCTATTTTTAAAAAAGAAGGAATCAACAAATTACTACAGGAGCAACGGCTAATCAGTTTTTCCTATTTTATTAATCGAAACCCAAACAAGCGAAACGCGGAAAACGAATTGCATAAAACACGCCCGTCTAATATCACTTTCGTTTGCGGATGGTAGGGTCGCGCGCGTCTTCCTGAGCTCGCCCGTCGAACAATTCTGCGGTTGGTCAACGGCCGGCTAATGGCGCGCGCGATTCGTCCTTGTAGCGTGTGATTATTTCAATTATTTTATTACGTACCGTACCAATCTTGGCCCCTATAATACATATAATCAAGGGATCTATTCCCCAATGGGGACACCCATACATATCCGTACCAATGCATGTGCACAGACAGGCATAGGAAGAGAAAGAGGAAACGAATTGGCGGAGGGGAGTAAGTAAAAAAATGACGCAGAGACATGCAGCCCCGATCACGTTCGTAACATGAACCAAACTCTGCTATTTAAACGGTATCGTAATTTGCAGACCGCAAATTTACCCACCCGCTAACGTTGCTTCGTAAGACATACAGATCTGCGTTATGCAAATGGTAGGATGACCAGGTAGGTACTGTGTTCAACTTTGGAACTGATGAAGTCGTATGTTCGACCCTGATGTTAGGCAGAAAGTTCCGCTGCAATCAGCGATTTTCAAACTTTTCATTTCCGGTATAGATACGCAAGCCATTTTTGGGCGTATATGTCTTATGTAGAAATCGAGCATCCAGCTCGGGCTCAGTTTCGAACTTGATTGACGAATGCTTGGAAAGATGGCTTGGACCATCAAAAGATGACGCAGCCAGGCATAGTCTAGGCATCTATTTTTTTTTATAATTACTGAATTTTAAATTTTTCGTTTCCGGTATAGATACGAAAGCCATTTTTAGGCCTATGTGTCTTATGTATAAGTAGAGTATCCAGCTCGGGCTCAGTTTCGAACTTGATTGACGAATGCTTGGAAAGATGGCTTGGACCATCAAAATATGACGCAGCCAGGCATGGTCCAGGCATCTATTTTGTTTATAATTAATGATACTCTAATTTTCCATTTCCGGTATAGATGAGAAAGTTTTAGTTGGGCCAATACGTCTCATGTAGAAATCGAGCATCGAGTGCTGGCTCAGTTTCGAATTTGATCGATGAATGCTTGGAAAGATGGCTTGGACCATCAAAATATGACGCAGCCAGGCATGGTCCAAGCATCTATTTTGTTTATAATTACTGATTTTTACATTTTTCATTTCCGGTATACATGAGAAAGTCTTTGTTGGGCCAATATATCTAATATGGAAATCGATCATCCATGGCTGACTCAGTTTCGAACTTGATTGACCAATGGTCATCAAAAATGCTAGTGCTGTGATTTATAGACATTTTGTGGCAAGAAAAGATTCACACAGACATTGGGATGAGTAATTAACTGGATTGACTGGTTGATCAAGCTCTTCCTTGTGTTTTTCCTCTTCTGTTTCTGAACGCAACGATTCGCACCCCAAGCGGAAGTCAACTCTGATGATCGCAACGGTTATATCGGAACAAAAAGAAAATATATCAATTTGCTGCACCGAGGATACGCAGATATTATACTCGTCTGCTTTTCTACAACGTAAACGTAATGGCAACCAAGTTTTTTTTTTCCAACTCGAATCTTCATCGGCACATAGGCATGGATATACCGAGAACGTAATTGCACGTTCATCAGGAGATCCATAAAATCCTTATCTCGATCGTTCACTATTGTAGACAACCCTCGGCCAGGATAACACCTAATAAAAACAATTGGTCATAAAACGAGGAATATTCAACGGGAAGTACAGGATCACACAGTTTACCACATATATATAAATATACAGCCTTAGCCAAAAGTACTAGGTACCATGGAATTTTTTTATCCGGACAAAGGTCCAATCGTGGCTCATCGGCTCCATTAAGCGCTCATAAACTGCTTTGGATGCAGGGGCGCCACGTTGGGCTCATTCTGGCCACTTTTTTACGACGAATGAGCGATTACAGGACATTGGTGTATTCCTCATGTATATATATATATATATATATACTTTGAATTATGTTTGCAAGACCCTCATTCCCAAAAAAGCTTTGAAAAAATGATAACCATCAAACATCGATCATTCTCATTAGCCTCAGTGAGTTCTTTATTCAATGACGAAAAGTAGCTACTGGAAAAAACGTGACAATTTCTTGTCAAGAGACGTGGTAAGATTTATATATATATTTGGGTTTGTTTGGGTTTCATACATTGCCCATTTGTGGCCAAGGCCGAAAACTTGTCAAACAGGCCTGGTACGTATAACGTGGGAAACGAGAAAACTGAAATGTTGGTCGAGTGAGAAGCCAATCTCGACAAATGTCAACATTTACCGGTGGAAATTAGCGTGAACGTGCGTACAGTCGGCTGCAATGAAAATTGGAACGAATTCACCGGGCTTGTGATTCGTACCGAGGCAATGTACATTTATCCGCGTATAAATACAGACACGCGCGTATTTCAGCGTGCATACGCGATACGTATATAAATACGCGTATACGAGGAGCTCTGAGGAAGCCGGTGCATTGCCGCCTGGTTGCAATCCACCTAAGATGTAATGACACGTATTACTCTGATTGGTAACAATTGACGGGCGGAACCGCGGCCATAGGGCAGAAGAGCTGACTCCTCGCGGTCTCTTCTCCATCCTCGGAGGTTCCGCTATTTTACCCGTATTGTTTACGACCGAGAATCCTCTTGCTCTTCTGTCTTTATCCTTCTATCTTTTTCCCCTTCTCTCCCTGTCACTCCTTTGCGTTCCATGTCCCCTTAATTCTCTCTCTCTTTCATGAAAGATTACGCCTTAATTGGTCCGGTGCCATGCTCAATCGATAATCATTAGGCTTTCCGGACCCAGTTCCGCTGCTTATTCATTGCGTGCTTCGATGACTAGAGTGATCACGCATATTCAATAATGGCCGTCCCGACAGTCCTTCCGAATAGTGATGGAAGGACACTCTCAATGGCGGCGAGAATCGACCTTATCCCGTGAAGGATCCTCGAGTTGAGACGAACTGGGATGAAGTGACGGAAAAATGGTCGCCGTTTCGAAAAAATACCATGCGTTCAATAATCCCTGGTGACGCTTGGAATACATTGTTCTCTGTACGAAATTACAGGTGTGCATCTCACCTTTATATTCCCTGAAGTTATAATCGTAATACGCATGAAAATTAAAACGCTTCCAGTCTTAAACGGGCAACCTCGCCGACGGAAACTTAATCAAGACGAACTTCATTCCCTTTTTCGATGAGGACACCCTTCTGTTTTTTTTTTTTTTTTTTTTTTTTTTTTTCTGCCGGGAAAAGAGCTAAAGAAAATTACCCCGCGCTTTCTAACAGCCCGTGAATTATAGTACCATCTTTGTTCGCCTTCGACGTGCTTGTAAGGGCGCGAAGAAATAATCCGAACCCATTCACATCCCATAATGGAGGCAGGAAAAACGATAAATCGCATATCCGGAATAAAAGACTCCAAGCTACCGCCTAATACGGACAAACTCATGAAATACTCCGTATACAATTGATCCAATGTTAGCGGCAATGAAAAACACCACTGGACAAAGGGATAAGCATTTTTTTACACTCTCACTCGTACTTTCTTCATTCCCACATAGCTAGATCGGATTGAAAAGTTTGCCTTTTGTTGATGAATAATTAGGTTAACCCAAAGAAACCCAAACATAAACTAGAAATTTATCATTCTGGTAAATTTCGATAAAATATATTACTTAATTATCATTTTAATAATTCTAACTTAATTATACTAACTTCATTTTTGGGTAACACGAAGAACTTTTCAGCCAATCTTCGTATGTTTGCTCAGAGATATAAATACACGCATATATCCGTGACGTCATGATTACAGGTCCATTGGGAGCATTCAATACCTGATAATGATTGTTTGTCGCGACTGTGCTCAAAGGTACATACGTATAAGTGAAACGCTCGCGAGGTGCCCCCTTTTTCGCGAAACGACTTCTTAACAATGCCCGATTGCAGAGTGCTCGAGCAAATGGCGCGCATTTACCTCTTTCCCTTCGCGGCCTTCGTTCGGAAATGCATACGTATACCTTCGAAAGATCTTTTCTCAGGAGTGCAAATGTGTACATTGCGCATGAGGATTGCGGTGCTCGTCATTGACGACCAGTCTTTAATCTTTATAAATTTGTAATATTACGTGTGTCCTGAGGGTTGCGCAAGCGCATTTCTGCGTTTGTAAATTGGCAATGGCTGAGTGGCACGCGTATGGATATTTACCTGATGACTTCTTGTGTTATCGCTCTTCCGTTTGCGCATGTTCGAACGGAAGGGCACATTGTAAAACGATAAAATCGCTTGGAAGGAAATCCAAGCGAATACTGTTTTCCAAAGTTCAAGGTGACGTCCAGGGTACAAAAAAAATCGTAAAATGAAAATCGACGAAGGAAATCAAAGCTGGATTTATCCCCTTCAAAACCTCGTTTGGTAAATTGGAATACGATTTTTTTTCGCTGAGATATCCAATTATTTGTAGCTTTCGTCACTCTCCATTTATATACGTACAAAGTATCGCAGATTGATAAAAAGTCGTAGCGTAAACGACCTAACGTACAAAACCGTTGCTATTTACTCGTTTTACACTTTTTTCGTAATCCTTGATGAAACCCCACCATTTCCAGTCGTTTCTAAATGCACACAGGCAAGATACGGCAAGAAATGGCACGAGTTCTATACATCCGGGCCGGGCAAATTCTTCTCGTATTCAAATTTTTACGCGGTTTATATGCACTTATACGTACATAAATGAATACATATACACATACATACATATATACGAAGTAGATGACGGTGTTTGGCGGTTCGCCGGGCTGCCCAATTACGAGTTCTCCAGCGAAAGGTTTGCCGGACGAACAGCCAGTCCGAGTTGCCAGTCCAGGCCGGGTGGATTCGAAATTAGCATACGGGCTCCGCGGGCTTTCGTATAAGATTCGTTCTCAAGAATCCTTACGGTGGTGTGGCCTCTCGCTTACGCGAAACGTCAAAAAACCTAAAAGTCGCGAAGAGGCCCAACTCCCTGGCGCATAGGGTTGTTGTTCGTTTGTTGGTATTGGGGTATACGTACATCCAGGTGAACTGGTCTCCCTCTTTCGTCGGGGTAATCCGGGGTGCGGTAGCTAGTGGGGTATGCATTCCATATATTCACTGTATTCGACCATCAGACATTGCATATACGTGGCCCTGGTCAAGCCAAAGAGAACCGCGAGAGCGCGCAGGCAAAGACTAAAAAGTCGAAAGGAAGCAAAAAGAAAGCAATGCGTTCGTGCATCGCGTGGCTGAGCTCGAACCAACCGGTGGCCACGCCTCCTTAGACAGCCGCCAGCCAACAATTAAGATTTGATCGGCAAAAATGGTCGAGCCAAAATGGCGCTTCAGCCACTGAATGCGTAATGCTACGCTCTAAGGCGAAAAACAGAGGCAATAAAACGCTGACCGAGTACCTTACTATTGGATCACGGAAAGAACAACGTTTTTCTAGTCTATTACGGGTAATCCAAGGCGAAGCCGTTTCATTGATAACGAAAGTATTGAAACATCGTATAGGCTACAAAAGGAATTTGATTAAGTGGTCACGTTGCAATGGACGACGGAAGTTTAGTCATCCGTTGTACATTTACCAGGACCAGGTCCGATCAAACCGATCATTGCTGGAATCTGGAAAAATGTTTTGCCTGATCCTACATAGCTAGATATTAGAAATGCCGGTGCCCAGTAGATCATAATCAAACTGTTGCAATCAAAGTATTGCAAATGGGCTTGTTTAATTCAAAGTGGAGGATTGCTACAACCTATCAAAACGAACTTCCCGAAAGCAATTTATTTTCAACTTTTCGTTCAACTGAAAAACAATCATAAAATGCCCAGCGAGTGGTGTTTTGTCGATACCTAATTGTACACATTCAATGCTTGAAAATCCACGCTGTTTATACTCCCTGAAAACAATATAAACTGGAAACCAAATTCAGGCAATGGCGTTTTGATAGGACTATGATGACATTTTGTTCAGATGCATTGCAACGCAATTCCTCCACAATGAAAGCTCGGACTTAATAGAAATGTCTACTTCCGGCTAGAGCCAATAGATTTATCAGCGATAGTGATTTGCTTCGATTGCGTCCTCGGTGTTACGTTGTTTGGATTACATCCAACCGGATTTACCAGAGAAGTGATCTTTCGGCGCCTGAACTACTGCAACCCACTTTACAACCAAGTTTGGTCATGCACCAGCCGCCAGGGGTTTTTATGTTCTCCCGCCAGAGGAGTTGAAGCAGTTTAATAATGTTAGCGTCAAAATGATGGTGGTTATCTAATTCCTAGGGTGATTGATGCGCAGAGGTGGGGCGTCGGAATTTCAAACAATAATTTAGGAAATTAGGTTGTCTCATAATTCCAAAGAAACCCAAACAAAAACCAAGAAATGAGGTTGTCTCATAGAGCCAAACAAACCCAAACAAATATCAAGAAAACGAGGTTGTCTCATAGAGCCAAATAAACCCAAACAACAATGAAGGAAATGAGGTTGTCTCACAATGCCAAACAATCCCAAACAAACCCAAACAAAAACCAAGAAAATGAGGTTGTCTCTTAGAACCCAAACCTGTGGTACGCAGGCATTCAAAGGCTGTTAAACCGGTTTTGAATATAAATCAATTTTATCACGCGATTTTCGCGATTTCCGTGGGGTTCCCTCATAAGTCTCGGACATGAAGGTTCGTGCTCGATCCTCCCCAAACGGCTGATACATTCAACATACATTTGGTACGGGAATTCCTAGCTGTCTAGTCAGATTTCTTTCTGTTTCCCCTCGTTTTCTCTTCGTTTCTTCGTTTTTTCTTTTTTCTTTTTGTCCGTTGGTAATTCCAGCTTTGTCCGTTATCGCAAGATTGCTGGGTTATTCGGCGCGTTAGGTATACCAGGTGATTTGCGATAGGCACGCCGCTGGAAGCAAAAGGAGATATACCGGGGGCGTCACCACCGTATAACGCGCGCGAACCTCGGCACGAGAGAGAAAAGCCAAATTAAAATTGCAAGACCGTTCGCCGGTTCGCGATATCGGCATTGAGAGCTCCCCGGTACTCTAATCATAGTACCAAGAAGACTTACGTATACGGTTACGTATCCTTACTTATATATATATATGTGTGTGTGTGTGTGTGTGTACAGAAGCATGCGCAGGACGGATAAAGATTGAAAACAAGAAGAAGGATTGAAAGAATTGCTGCTGATGTTGCCGAGACCGCTACCACGTTACTCCTTACCGGGCTCTCTCATTATTACCCTAATAGCCCCTTAATCACGGCTCCACAACCGATACCGCACCCAAATACTAGTCCACCGGTTCATTTTTATACTTCCCTCTTTCATGCGAAGTTACGCCTCGCAACAGAAATTTGCACAAAATCTTTGGCAAACGTCGAAAGGGTATTGGGTCTTGATGGATTCCGAAGGTTGCCCGAGTCATTATCTTGAGTCTGGTGTTACGACCTTTCTTGGCTGGGAAAAGGAATCACACTTTTTTTCGAAGCGACTTCTATAGGATCCGGGAGCGGGCGAATCGGATGGTTCCCTGATGTCTGGAGGGGTTTTATCATCGACTAAAGGTATGCTTGTGGCGTTGATGCTTGATGGACACAATCCTCAAATAATTCCAACCCAATAATTGATGCTTGATGGATAAAACCCTCAAATGATTTCATCCCAATGACTGATGCTTGATGGACAAAACCCTCAAATGATTATACCCCAATAACTGATGCTTGATGGACTTAACTCTGAAAAGGTAGCAGTCCAATGTCTGATTCTTGATGGACAAAACTCTCAAATGATCGTACTCCAATAGCAGCCAACTGACTTTTGAGAATTGAATGGTTCGACAGGCCCTCGTCCCAATCCCATATTTCCTACGTAAATGGATTACTTCGATTCCTCAATCTTTGGTAACCAGTAGGAAATTGCGCGTACATTGTTTCGCCATCCAGGATATTTCCAACTGCGCGGCACATACGAATCTGGGCATGCGAATCGTTAAGGCGTAACGGTCACTTAGCTTTCTCGTTTTGTCGAGAGCTGCATTCGCGGCTGTTGGCTCGTATCGCGGCGAGGCACGAATCTATCCACATTCCACTTTGGACGCGGCGTCTCGTCAAACAGATATAGAAGGTTGGCTGAAACCTCGGGAGCAATGACGGTGAAACCCTCCTTAGCATACCGGGAGGGCTGACCGTTAAAGTCGATCGTTAAGTTTATGGGGAGAGCGTGAGATGCTAGTACCGAGGTTGGCAATTATAGTTAGCTCTATGAAACACTGTGATCTTCGCCACGCGAAGAAAACAACATCTATATATCCACGACTACGGTACCGATTTGATCCTACCCAGGCTCCTGATGCTAAAGCTCCTGTCTGCTCTTTTCCTTACCTGATATGCACGTGTATCATACGAGATCTTCGTGCGAACGTAGAATCAAGCCTCTTCAAGATCGTTCTGTGAAATGCTGGCTTCGCTCACGATTGACCCTGACTATACCGACCCGATTAATTCCCGATCCAACAATCGTGGAAAGGTTCGCGGTTTGCCGTCCCGTACTTAGCTCTCCTTGCTTCCATCATCTTATCTTACTAATATTCTGAAGGAGTCGAACCCTCTTTTTTTACCCTCAAAGCTGGTGAAGATAGCATGCGATGTTTCTACTATACGTATTAACTTTTCGCAAATTTTCTTCGTCTGTTTGGGTTTGTTTCGGTTAGTATGGGTTGGTTAGGGTTCTTTCTTTCAAATTTTCTTCACCTGTTTCAAAAATATTACTTGATGGATATTAAAAGTTGCTAAAATGATGCAAAATTTGAGAATCTGTAAACGAAATATATACGACTCGTCCCTTTTCATCCCGTGAATTTAAAAAATCCAAAAACGTCAATTTGAAGTTCGAAGACGTTATCAATCCCCGAAACGTTTTTGGTATCAATCTCGATAAGATTCCGCGGATCGGGTGACTGAACCGCCAGCCGGTATTGAAATGATCGAAATACAAGAAGCCAGGGATGAAGAGAGGAGACGAGAAAAAAAAAAGAAAGATGGCGCATGGTGGGCACAGGGCAAAGTACGAAGCTAAAGATGAAGAAGGTCCGTGCCGCCCATTCTATCTTCACGGACGTACTTATCATTAACCGCATCTTGGCTGTGCCACCAGCCGCGAACGTTGAGGTAAAGAAGGACGAAGGGAGAGAGGGAGGAAAGAGGGGGCAGTTGGTAAGCCAGGGTAATTGTTTCCTTCGGTTTTATAGTTTTATTCCAAAGTCGCCCGCTTGGGCAGGCTGCCGATGATATCTTCTCCCGACTCGTTTTATATTCCTCCGGGCTACCAGACCATCATGGCGGTCTTCTGTCGGGAAGAAGGCCTCCTCTTTTTTAACTTCTTTCAATCCGCAGTTAAGTGGTCTCCTTCAGGGAAGTCGCCATTTTGTCGCAAATCTGAGGAACCTCCGGGATATACGTATATGTCATCTTGGACTGTTTCCTACGCAATTTGCAGACGTTGCGTTTAATCTTATAGGACAAAAAGGGGGGTTGGAGGGCCCCGTGTATAGTGGGAGGTTTGAAAGCGCCGAGGGTTGAATTAGCATCGTCTAGCCGGTCAGGACGATGTATGGAAATATTGATGGTAATAACAGCCCGTTGATGGTCTTGCTCTCTTTTTTTGTTTTTTGGTTTGTTTTTTTTTCGACGCAAACGCATATTGCCAGGATGCCGAAGAAGTCGCTATGAGACGCAAAGTATTTTCGTGGAAACCACCGTCGATTCTTCTTTTCATATACCGTGTCTCTCACAACTTTCGACGTATCTCCTTATCTTTTTTACTCCTACATTTATAAATATATATATATATATATATATATATATATATATGTACATCTATATACACGCATGCGCACGTATTTCTTCCTGAAAATTAAGAGTTCTGCGCAGCTCTCTCGCGGTGGACGAGCCTATCGTTTAAGCCGGATCTCAATGTGAGATTGCCGGCCCCCGAAGGTGGTGATTCCCTCGAAGGCGGATCTTCTCTCATGCTCTCTTTCAGCATAGTATAA
Source organism: Ophioninae sp. A BG-2022a (assembly GCA_030523105.1). Taxonomy (NCBI): domain Eukaryota; kingdom Metazoa; phylum Arthropoda; class Insecta; order Hymenoptera; family Ichneumonidae; species Ophioninae sp. A BG-2022a. Next base: position 42,730 of record JAPYZI010000489.1, read on the forward strand.
ACCGTCGGGCCCCACCATTATGCTCTTCTTCATCTCCTTCTTCATCTTCTTCTTCATCTTCCTCTTCTCACTCCGCTCGTATTATGCTCCCCAAGCTCTCAGCTCGTAATGTATCCACCGACAGTTAAATATACATTTGACTCTTTACCCTGAGCTTTCTATTTTCCTATGCGATAAACGAGTCCGTTCCGAGCTGCTTTCGTAACCCGCTCACGCACACGCTGATGCAAGTACGACGTGATTGACAACTGCCATGCGTGATAGCTTTGCTGATAACAGGAGCTACGGATAATGGCCTATTGGCTTTTCAGGATGGAAAATCCAAGTCGAAATTTAGAGCCTGCTTTGAACCAAGCTAAACCTTTTGTAGCGGCAGCTTTAGGTTAGGTAAGTTTTGCTAATTAAATCAATTAACGTTAATATGATAATTTTTAAAAAATAGTAAATAGTAAAAATTACAGTGAAAAATTTGTTAAATCTTGCTAATTTAATTAATTAAAATTAAAAAATGAATTAGGTTAGGTTAGATAATTAATTTAAGTCGAAAAAACACTAAGCAAGTTAAGTTTTTTTAATTAATTCAAGTCAAAAAACGGTTACGTTAGTTTAGCAAGGTCTTGCTAATTAATTAAAATCGAAAAAGCAATTAGGTTAGGTTAGTAAAGTCTGGATAATTAATTTTAATTGAAGAAAACGGTTAGGTTAGGCTAGTAAAGTCTTGGTAATTAATTTAAGAAAAAAAAGGGTTAGATTAGGTTACTAGACTCTGGCTAATTAATTTAAATTGAAGAAAAGGGTTAGAATAGAATAGTAAAATCTTGCTAATTAATTTATCTAAATAAAAACGGTTACGTTAAGTTAGTGAAGTGTTGCTAATCAATTAAAATCGAAAAAACAATCAGGTTAGGTTAATAAACTCGTGTACATTAATTTAAGTCACAAAAACGATTAGTTTAGGTTAGTACAGTCTTGCTAATTAATTAAAATCGAACAAGTCAAGTTTTTCATCGAAATAATCTACTTGGCGGATTTTTGAAAGTTTCGTGGTTAGTCAAATCTAATAACTACAGAATATTCGTAAATACAAGAGAAGCGTGGCCCTGGCGTGCTCCATTAAGTGACCTCGCCAGGATTGATCTCCTCAGGCTTTTAACGATTGGACACGCTCTTCGGCGTGTTTTTCGTTGGATTTTCTATCGCAATGAAAATCCAGCCTGGAACGATCCATCATTCGCAGATCCGAGGACAGGAAAATTCTTAAAGAAAGTTTGCACGAGGTTGCGGGTTAGCGCACGTGCGCAAGCTTCCGCGCGTTTTTCTTGGCGGTTGTCACGTCCGAGGATGAACCCTTGTCATCCAAGAAAAACCGAGCTCGCAGAGGGTGTGTCGTGGGCGTATTTTGGAGCCCTTTTGCATCCCGTATCTTCTCTAACGTTGGAAGTTCTCCACGCGTCATTTTTCCTACATTTATGCACGTAAATGCGCTCCCTTTGGAACACCCGAAGGGCACGTGGTTGCACGCGTCTTCATGAAACACGATCACACTTGTTTGACCCGAGATCCTCTTGTTCGATCCATCTGGGTGGCGCAATCAAACTTTTGCCCTTTTGAGAAAAGAAAAAGGAACCGGAAGTTACTGGATCGTGAACTAGGCTCAAAAGAAATTCGAACTTTCTTGGAGCCTTTTCCTGTCTGTCACTTGACACCCCTCCTTCAACGGGCGCTTCCTACTACCGTTTTCTATCGGACTTCACAAATAGATCGGGATAGCTCAATCGGAAGATTAATAACCCAAACAAACCCAAACGAACAACTGGTAGTGCACAAAGATAATCTTTAAGGTAGTGCGTGAACTTCCTCGTTAGAAAGCAAATTGATTTTTTTGTATACTGAAATATAGCAATTGAGAAGTAATTTAATTAATTCTGGATTTTTTGGGGTGAGAATTGATTCAATTCATTCTTAATTTTTGTGGGTTTGCGGGGTTTCAGAATTAATTAAATTAATTCTATATTTGTTTGGGTTGAGAATTAATCGAATTAATTTTGAATTTGTTTGGGTTTGTTTAGGTTGATAATTAATTCGATTAATTATCAATTTGTTTGAGTTCATTTGGGTTCGGAATTTACTTCAATTAATGGTGAATTTGTTTGGGTTTGTGTGGCCTGAGAATTCATTCAATTGATTCTGAATTTGTTTGGATTTGTGTGGGTTGAGAATTGATTGAATTAATTCTGAATTTGTTTGGGTTTGTGTGGGTTGAGAATTCATTCAATTGATTCTGAATTTGTTTGGGTTTGAGTGAGTTGAGAATTCATTCAATTGATTCTGAATTTGTTTGGGTTTGTTTAGGTTGAAAATTAATTAAATTAATTCTGAATTTATTTGAGTTGATAATTAATTTAATTAATTCTCGATGGCTGAGTAATAATTCATTGATTCATTAAGTCAATGCATTTGACACACTACATTTCGGAAATACGCTAAGATCATTTTTGGGAACGGAAATTCCTTTTTTTTTTCGATTTAATTGGCATTGAAATATTTCTGGTGTTTCCACCAGTGCCGAGGATAACAAAAGTGCACAAAAATATTTTTGGCACGCGTGTGGACTGAGCCAAAAGGATTTGGCGTCCGACTACCCGGGGCTGTATCAGCTCGGACTGTTATTACATTTAAAGAGGATTTGTTTTTTTTTCTTCACTACCGGGAAAAGAGTCTTCCGCTCGCGATTATACGGGGCGAGTGAGATCGGTGTAATGGCAGCTCATCGCACAAGAACAAATTCTAACAACGTGATGCGCCCAATAACCGGTATAATGACTACAATCAGCGCTCCGCTCGATCCTTTTGACTGTGCAATATCCAATGCGTATAGAGGCGCCTTCTGGAACGAGTTGCCCAAAATTGGCCACCTCCGTATGTTATTTCATTATATTCTTTACGTTTCAAAGCTCTCGAAACAAAGACGTGTCAAAAATCAAAAATAAAATTTTAAAAATAATTTTTTAAATCAGCAGCTGCGAAATACTAAGAAAAACACGTCAATGAGAAACAATTTGAATTTGAAAAAAAGATACGTCTAATTATAGAAATTTCGATCGATACCACCCAATAGAACGTTCTTTGTTCTCCAGCTTATAATTCCATCAAAATATTGATATCCGTAAATCTTGGATTTGTTTTTTTGTTTTTTCTTTTCGAAAATATCGAAGCTTTCTTTTTGTCGTTATTCTTCAATAAAATAGTTTTTTATTTAGCTTAAAAAGCTGTGTAATGAGCTTGATCCTCTGGGACTTTTTATGACTCGATTTTCATGCTCTCCGAGAAGATATAGTAACCGTTATGATGAAGTTGTAAGACAACCTAGAATTGACTCTCACTGTACCGTATACACTTCCCAACGCACCGGTGCCCAAACGTACGCAGGTAATGAAGAGTACTGGAGTAACCACTCTTTTTGAGAAACTGGGTACCATAAAAAACGAATAAAACAATAATTTTATTCGAAAAAATAAAAATAAAAAAGCTAAATTAATGGATCGAATAAAAATTAAAAAACGCAAAAATAAAAATGCAAAAGCTCAACGAATTGATTAAATAAAAATAAAAAACTAAAATAAAAATTCAAAAACTAAATAAATGGATCGAATAAAAATGAAAAACGCAAAAATAAAAATGCAAAAGCTAAATAAATGGATCGAATAAAAATGAAAAACACAAAAATAAAAATGCAACAGCTAAATCAATGGATCGAATAAAAATGAAAAACACAAAAATAAAAATGCAAAAGCTAAACAAATGAATTACATAAATTGAAATGCAATAAATTGAAATACAAGAAATTGGTGGACAATTCTTTTTCGCCGAGATATTTTATTTTTCGTCCTGATAGAAAACTTTCAAGCACAAGTGCGTGTATATATATATATATATATCGAAGTGCGATCGGTCCGTTTTTCCATCCATCCACGCCCAATGGTTCGTAGTGTCCGGCAAGAATCTTTCACAAAGCCTCTTTCTCTCGTTCCCTTCCTATTTCTATACTGAATCGTTTCCTGTGTCCAATTTCAAAAAAAACGACAATAAGTGGTCTCTATTTTACCGGCGACGCTAGAAAACGAGATTCCCTCGCAATAAAGAGAGAATCTTCGAAAAGCGCGTACGCTTTAAATCATTGTAACACGTTTGTGGTCGTCGTATAAATGCCATTTATACGAAATTTGTTTTTGTTGTAAAATTGAAGAATAAATGTATAAATGTTTATTGAATTAAATAGCAAGAATTTCGTAATTGAAGAAAAGTTTAAATTCATTTTATATCGATCTTTTTTATTTCGAGAATTTCAATCTCAAATTTTAAAGATGAAGATAACATTACTGTTAAAATAAAAATTCAATAATAATTTAACGTTTCGGAAATAATTAAAGTCTTAAAATCTCGTTTTCCGAAATTCATTGTACTTAAGTATAAGTTTTCAAGAATGCGCGCGAGCATATGCAAACACTAAAATTGAAACGCATTAATCCAAGAGTATTTCCGAGAATTTTGCTTACTACTTGTCGATTTATCGAACGCGAACGAAAAATGTTTCCGGGAAAAAAGTTGTTTAGCGATTAATTTGTGGAAGCTATAAATGCGATGGCGCGATGTTTTATAATTGAGAAGATTTCTGCTGCATCCGCCTCGAAGTGCTAGTGATAAATCTGGTAAATCCAATTTTTTAGATTTTTAAATATATCTTTAATTTTTGTAAATGTTTCTTTATAATATATATTTTTATGATATTCTTTATACATATTAAAAATTATTTTTTATTATAGAGATATAATTAATACATATACAGATATTTATACATACAGGAATATTTTTATTAAAATCGTGAAGAAGTTTTTTTCTATTGATATCTAGAAATCGAATTAATTAATTTCGATACGATTATAAACGCTGAGAATTTTAAAATAATGCGAGACGTCATAATTGTTTGATAAACATATATTTCAGAATATTTTAAAGTCTTGAAATCGTAATTAAGAAAAAAGAAAATTCATATTACTTTTCCATAATATTTTAGTGGTTTCAAAAATTATTCGAGACCTCAAAATTTCAGAAGATTGAAAAGTCATAAAATCGTAATTAAGAAAAAAGAAAAGTCACAATACATTTCCATAAGTTTTTCCATCGGATTTCATGGGTTTCCTTTTCAGATAGGTCAAAACAATTTCGTAGGTAACAAATTTATCGTTTCCGGTTGGTATTTTCCGTGGGCATGCATCACTCGTGTCCTTAACTCCGAACGATGTATCCCGGTCTGATGGAAGTCGAGAAAAAAAAATTAAAAAAAAAAAGAGAATCGTTCCCGGTGCCATTAAGATGATAGATGGTGGAGTTGGTTGTTCGGAGGGTTTTAGGAACGCGGACTATGCTACGGTACATTTGTGCGTAACGATTTTGTGTACCTTTCTCGTTGTCGGAGAGTCATCAACAACGTCACGCCGCAATCCAATTGACGTCCCATTATTCTCGTTACGAAACATCGCAAGAAAGAGATAGAAAGAGAGACGTCGCGATTTGTACCTTTCTTAAATCAGGCCCAATACGTGAAAGCCGGCAAAGCCCGAATCACCGGAATATTTATAATCGAGTTTAGCGATGATGACGATGGATCTGAGAAATCGCAAGAATTGACCATGGGTACCTCCAAAAAGGAATATCTCGCGACGACAGCCCGTAGTTCTCTCGATGTCGGAGAAGAGAATCCTTGGCGAAGAGAATCGCGTAATGAGTTTGAACGGGCCTGGCGCCGGTGGCTTCGTCACGGTCTCATTTTGTCGAAGCCTTCTTTTCTCATCCTTTTTGTCTCGGTTCACGATTCTCGGGTCTCTCTCTTTCTCGATGATTAAGCCCGTCCTCTAGTACGAAGGTTTCTTTAATGCGTTTTTCGGGATTTTAGTTTTTGACGAACCGTTGTAATAAAATAATTTATTCATTGTACCTCATTTTTATGAGGGTTTAAACAAACTTTGCGAATTTTTCGAAGTCGATAGATATAATATAATCGGAGATATTTAATATAAGACGTGTTCGACTCCTGCCATGATTCCGGGCGTTTCGCTCATCTGAAATCAAACAAACAACACGCCGTTTTAATTGTGAGACTCGAGGCTCTACATGCACCTTAAAAAAAGCAGAATTCCAGAAAATAATTTTCTTTTACGCTTTAGAAAAAAAACTCCATTTTTTGCATTTTTTTGGAGTCGTTTTCGCTGGTGAAAAGAAAACTAACGAAGCAATCTTAACAATTTTTGTTCAACTTATAGTTACGTATGTACTACAGATTCTGTATAAATTTGAGCACAATCGATCAACTTGTTTTTGAGATATCGCAGTTTCAAACAAAATTGACTTTTGTCAGAAATTCTTCAAGAAAAAAAAAAAATTAATTGTCGATTGTCAAGTTTACGAGAACCCATGTTTTTTCAAGCCAGGATTTTAAATTGTGTTTGCGCAATCGGGTGGTGGAATCATCGGTTGCGAAGGGGTTAGCGAACGGTCATCCCAAACCGGATATCAATACGTAAGTGGAATTGCTAACGTGTATTCCCCCCCCCCCCCCTCCTATGTTCCATCACTACCGATCTACATTCGAAGAATTGTTATTGAATTATTCGATCCGGAATACTCATCGTTCGTTTGGGTTTTCGAAAGAGACTTTTGTCTCTCGTTCGTTCAGTCATATGTTATATATGTATTTAGATGGACTTACGAGACGAGGGTCTGACTGGTGCCGGTCCATTCATCGTACACGATCTTTCTCGTATCTCTCTCTTTTTTCGAATTTTTTTTTTCGCTCTCGTCGCACCGATATAAAGGATAGGGATTAGTAATGGGTTTTAATTACTTCATAATGCGTAGGTGATTCGGCTTGAATCTCAGCGTTCTCGGCGCCACGATTAAAACCACTCGTCTCTATTATCCCCTCTTTCATATCCAGGAGAACGAATCGATAGAAACAGAACGAAGGAGAAAGGGAACAAAAGATTGTTCCTTCGTACGCATTTGTTGACACGTCTATAGATGAAACGTATTTTCGATCGTAATAAAAAAATGTTTAAAAATCGCTAAATGTGTCGATAAGTGCAAAACTAGAGAACGACTGGAACAATTTGGCTAATTTTTAAAAAATGTTTTTTGAAGTTCGAAGAAGGTTTTTGACGAAGAGAAAAATTGAAAAAAAATTTCAATTTCTTTTTGCCCGGAAGTACGTAAAGACAATTTGGTTTTTCTGATTACAAACTGTTCCTTGATGTGGTTGACATAAATAATAAAAAGAAGACAAAGATAATATCAGAATTGGATTGGCTGGTAAGTTGACTCGTGATCTGTCAATTTCAGAATTGACAGACTACTGACGAGTAATTCACCACAAAATATCGGCTTACAAACGAGTCCCTCGATTTAACATTGGTTGGTTGGTTTATTTGGTGTCCTGTGTCATTCCATTTATACTCACGTCAGATCATCATCTGAACAGCTAAGTCAGTGGCATTGTGACGAGGTTTTCGAAGTTATTATTTTCTCCAGATAGGCTGGATTTCTATCTGGAGAAAATAATAACTTAACCCAGCCAATCTATATTTCATTACTTCATAACTTAACCCAAACAAACAAACCCGTACTTCTTTGCTTCATAACTCAACCCAAACAACCCCAAACAAAATCTTAATTACCTTGCGCGTGAACTTCCACAGTAATATTTTCACTTCCGTCAATACGGCCGCGAAACGGGTCGAAATCTCATATTTATAAAGGGCGTTAGAACGTTGAAAACCTCGAAGATTGAGAGGCACTCGTAAGAGATAAGGGCAATGAATTTAAACGAAGGGACGAAACAAATGAGAATAGCATAGTTGACACGCGTTTGTCGGTGACCGTTTAAGAATTAGGAGCAACTCATTTAGCTGCATGTGGGCTCTCTATCTCATCGTGGCAAGAAGATATCTATATATGTATCTTTCAGGTTAGCCCTCTCGCGGTTCCCTTCATCGGACTCTCCCGCAGAGACGATCTCGATGAACGAGCTTCTTGTACACGTTTCGTGGTCCTCCGTAGGGTTTGAGAGAGAAAGGTAGCTAATAAAAAAAGGATGGATGAAGTAAAGAAGCAAGACGGAAAATAAAACCGAATGGGTTGAAAGAACGCGAAGAAAGAGGATGAGAGATGAAGGAGTGACTAATGTGTCTGTGGCTACCTGAAGAAGCGCTGCGGCGTAGCTTCAAAGGATTCGTTGGCGCCGCCACCCTCACCCACCCAGCCACCTTTTCTCCATCTTTTCTCTCCGCACTCCACCAGCCGATGAAATCTTGCCAACGTCTCCTACTCAACATCCAACCCAATATATAGACATATAGACACCGTCAAACGAGAGTTCTTGACGCCTCACGAGTATCAAAGTCATTCTCAGGTACGAGCCCAAAACATTCGAAATATTTACGATACTAGATTACGCTGATTGACTCGTACGTGTAACCCTGATTGAGATCGGGAATGTGGGAATATTTGGGTGTTGAAGATGATTCTTCAACTGCACGAAAGAGGCCTTTTGAATGATGTAGGGTCGACAAAAAATGTCGATTCGAAAGAACGGAATGGCAAAGAGTCACACGTGATGTGCCATTTGAGTTTTCTTCATTCTCGGCATGCCAAGCAAACCCAATTGGGTTTGTAATTTGGGTAATCGAGATTTTCTCTGGAACGTCCTATTTGGACAAATCTAGATTTGATAAAAAGTCTAAAAAGGCGAAACCCAAATACACCCAAACATACATCAAACAAACAGTAACGCAAACAATGAGTAACCCAAATAAATAAAAACAGTAACCCAAACAAACAGCAATCCAAACAAACAGCAACCCAAATAAACAGCAATCCAAACAAATAGCAACCCAAACAACCAGCAACCCAAACAAACAGCAACCCAACGAACAGCAACCCAAACAAACAGCATTCAAACTAACAGCAACCCAAGCAAACAGCAACCTAAACAAACAGCAACCCAAACAAACAGCATTCAAACTAACAGCAACCCAAGCAAACAGCAATCCAAACAAACAGCAACCCAAACAATCAGCAACCCAAACAAATAGCAATCCAATCAAACGGCAACCCAAACAAACCCAATTGGGTTGTAATTTGGGTAATCAAGGTTTTATCTGGAACGTTCTATTTGGACGAACCCAGATTTGACAAAAAGTCTAAAAATATGGAAGTTCGTCCGGCATGTGAAATGTAGACCTCCGCTGTCCAGGGTTGGATTGCAGAATAATTAATCCGTATACAGTGAACGTCCGGTTGCTCAAATGGGAAGGGAATTGGTACGTACAAAGCGCGTATAAATTAGAACTATTTAAAACTGGTCGTAAGGTCACCCGTCTCGTTGTGTTGATATCGACCACGAAACGTGATGATGTAGGTACAACGTGTATGAAAATAGCTCGAGTACGTAAAATGCACATGTGTACGGGCGTGTTCATAAATATAATTGATCGCCCGAGCTCGACAAGCCTCACTGATATACAACACATAATCTGCACGGCTCTAGTCGGCAATTGCTGCTCCTCGACTGCGAGCGCCGGTGAATTAAATAATGATGTAATTGCGGACTTGCGAGAACAATTAGCTGTTTGACACGTGAGAATGGGATACCTCCCGGAGAGGGCAGATGGAAAATGGGAAATGTGACTTCCGAGAAAGGTGTTTTCGAGGACGTTCTAATTCGAGGACCTTTCCATGCCTGACATCAACGTACTCCACTATGCGTCGAGAGAAACGTTGAGCCAATTCGATTTCTCCCAAGTTGGTAGTTCTTTAGGACCCAATGTGAATTGGACTGCAATTTGCATAGAGTCAGGCCTGAAGGGATGACTTTCATCAGAAACGATTGAGGAGAATCGCCTAAACCCAAACAAACCCAAACGGAATGAGGAAACGATGGAGGAAAATCGCCCAAAACCCAAACAAACGCAAACGGAATGTGGAAACGATCGAGAAGAATCGTCTAAATCCAAACAAATCCAAACAAACGGAATCAGGAAACAGTCGAGGGACATCGATTGAACCCGAGCAAACCCAAACAAACCCAAACGGAATGCCGAAACAATCCAGGAGAATCATCTAAACCCGATCAAACCTAAACGCGATGAGGAAACGATCGAGAAGAATCGTCTAAACCCAAACAAACGGAATGAGGAAACAGTCGACGGACATCGATTGAACCCGAGCAAACCCAAACAAACCTAAACGGAATGCCGAATTAATCCAGGAGAATCATCTAAACCCGAACAAGCCTAAACGCGATGAGGAAACGATCGAGGAGAATCGCCGAAACGAAGAGTGTTCCATTTGGAAACTAGACGCGAAGGTATACACAGGATAACGGGCTGGAACCCGATGAGTTTATTTGGGATTGTTTGGGTTTGTTTGGGTTAAGCAACCTACGTATATCAGCCTCGTGTATGCGCAATTCAAAACGGACTCTATCCCCCCACAAATGTCAACGCGGGTTTCTCGATAGAGCTTCCACGTTCTCATTTAAGGGCACTGGCTTTCGAGCCTCGGTTGGATGCATGTGTTCCCAGTCTATCTCTTTCTCACTGCATATGGGAGTAATGGGGCTCTCCTCTGTACGTTATGTACACGCAAGGCAAACTGCCCTCTCCTCTATCATTACCAGTGTAAAATTACGTTTGATGCCACCGCAGTTCTTCCACGTTGAATACACTTGGTACGTAAATGCATACGAATGCGTGGCCGAGCGCGCACGCAGTTTTTCGAATTACTTTTTCCCTCTTTACCATCAAGCATCGTTCGATTAGCAGAAAAGAAAAAGTTTCAATCGACAAACAATCGTCATGCAGCTGTTTGCATGAACCACCGCGTTCTTTCTTCGACCAATCATTCTGCCCGTTCTGTTTGCGCATTTTTAACGGTTCTTTGCATTAGTCGAAGAACTGGAATCCTCGACGTTTACGATGTTCCAATTATACGTCCACTGAAACGTATCGATAATAATCGAGTAATTCGAGAAAAAAAAGTATTCGTATTGATTTTATTTCTTGGCTTTGTTTGGGTTTGTTCTGATTTACATGGGTTTGTTCGGATTTATATGAGTTTGTTTGGGTTTCTTCGGATTGATATTGGTTTGTTTGGATTTGTGTGGATTCATATGGGTTTTTTTGGCATTTATATCAGTTTGTTTCGGTTTTTTCGGACTTATATGGGCTTGTTTGGATTTGTTCGGATTTATATAGGTTTGTTCGGATTTATATGGGTTTTTTTTTGGGTTTGTTCGGATTTAATTGGGTTTTTTTTGGGTTTGTTTAAATTTATGTGCGTTTGTCCGGATTCACATGGGTTTGTTTTGGGTTTGTTCGGATTTACATGGGTTTGTTTGGGTTTGTTCGGATTTATATAGGTTTGTTCGTATTTATATGTATTTTTTTCGGGTTTATTTGGGTTTATTCGGATTTATATGGATTTCTTCAGGTTCATATGGGCTTACCCAAAAAACCAAAAGAAACCGAAACAAACCCAAGAAATCAAACAGCCAACCAAAGAAAGTGAAAAATCTTTGGAGCCACTGGACCGTGGATGCGCGTAACACGAAAAGCCCGGTAGCCGATTGCAGAACGCATAAACCCGCACGGCTCATTAGTGCGGGCACCCGCGAATCACTCCGGCTTTTTTATAGTTGTAGGTGGCGCTGGTGGTGGTGATGGTCGAGTGAGGTTATACCCGGGATTTCTCTTTCGAGGGGCTGGCCGTTTCCCCTCATCCCCCTTCTCCTCCTCTTGGGTCAAAGGGCGGAAGTCCCTCTCTTTACGAGGGACATAAAATTCCGCGCTATTCGAGACTCTCAATGTTCGCTGAGAGACTGCTTTGCCGCAAATCTTTGCGTCGTCAGCCATGCTCTATATACGATTCGAAACTCGGATCCTGACTCGTTCCTGAAGCAATTCCACTTTTATATATATACGTATATATTTAGTTGATGAAATTCTTATATTCGCCTCCCGCAACGTGGAAACTTTATGTGATCGAGTAACAGCTCTTTCACGCTTCGAAACTGTGCTGAATTCAGACATTTTTTTTTTTTTTGTTGGTTTTCAAGCCAGTCAAGAGCCTAATGAGGATGAAACGAAAGCTAAAAAAGCAATAATGCTGAAGAGTGAAATTTAAACTCAAATCGATCAAAACGAATTATTTTTATTTTTTCGAATTATTCGAGCCATATGAATATGGTCGGCTTATTTGGGTTTTTTCGGATTTACATGGGTTTGTTTGGGTTTATTTGGGTTTTATTTAGATGTACATGGCTTTGTTTGGGTTTGTTTGCGTTCGAGCAATACAAATTGCTTTTATTTCTTCGAATAATTCGAGCCATATAAATATGGGTCGGATTACTTGGGTTTGTTCGGATTTACATACGTTTGTTTGGGTTTGTTTGCGTTTTACATATAAATATATAAGGTACATCCAATATTTGAAATATTTTTTTACCAATATAAACAATTATTATTATTATTATTATTAGTATTGACGTATTGAAACAATAATCGACAAACACAATAATAAATCTCTTTAAAAAGACAAAAAGTTTCGTTCCAGTCGCCCTGGCGCAAACAAAAGTAACAGCAATTTCCAATCCCCTTAAGGGAGTGAAAAAAAAAAGAAAGGTTGATCTCTAGGGTGTCTCGGAGTAGCTTTTGTATCCGCAGGATCTAGAACGTTGTCACATACACACGTCGCGGCGTACGTTTCCTCTCGTCATACGTCACAGGGCGAGCGCATTAACCCGTGCACCACCCAACGACGCCCTGGACCTCCTAGGGGTCGTTCAGGGGCGGTTTTTCAGATATACCCCTTCACAGGCTGCTCACGCCTTTGCGCGTGCTCTTCGTACACGCTTGTATCCGAATACTGGTTTCCGGCGATGTGTGCGGGTCTCCCGGTTCTCTTCAAGTGAGAGAAAGAGGGGCAGGGAGGGGGGCAGAGTGACTACGTCTCCGGCAACACCCCGGGGCCTGCTATCGAGGACTAAAAGTGCGAGAGAGAAAGAGACGGTAGCACGCACGCGTTATCCACTCAAAGAAAATTGTGCCCTCTGCGCTCGCGCGCGCGCTCCTTCACTAATATTACTACGGCATGGTGATCACCGCAACTGAGCACCCTGGAGAACGTACGACCGAAATTATCTCGACGGGGTCGTCTCGTGGGCGTGACACACGTACACACGCGCGTGCAGACAGAGAGAAAGACAGACAGAGAGAGAGAGAGAGAGAGAGAGAGAGAGAGATAGTACACGTACAAGGGAACACATACAAACCCAAACAAACCCAAACAAATGGAACGCACTCATGCATTGCAAGCTACATGTGTTTGTTTAAGTTTGTTTGGGTTATCACTTATGGATTGTAAGCTACATGTGTTTCCTTCAGGTTTCTTTGGGTTATCACTCATGGATTGCGAGCTACATGTGTTTGTTTGGGTTATCACTCATGGATTGCGAGCTACATGCGTTTGTTTGGGTTATCACTCATGG